>JACEFZ010009186.1:0-22380 GCA_014155875.1 Cepaea nemoralis
TCCAAAAAAAACCCGATTCGATTGTCCCCTCCGTCGAATAAAAGCAGGAATTCGAACACGTACTGTCAGCAAGGTAGCACTTGCCGAAGATTGATTAACAGTGGCGTCACAAAAAAAATATTTCTCTAAGCTGGAGGTCATGGTGGTTTGTAGCAAGAATGCAAGCGACTGTGGACCAGCCAGGGCTGAGCAGATTTCTTCCTTAGAGATGGACAGAAACTGGGGGGCTAGAGATGATTCTCTGAAAAATTGCCGTCCATCATCGAAGACGCGGAAGAAGATTGAGAGCTGGCGGGGGGACCTAATAGGCCGAGGCAGATACCATGAAGAAATCAGGGTTTTCAGAAACGGCCAAAATTGTGTGCACTCCTCAACGACAAGAGGCAACGCTGTTCGAGCCGATTGTCCTGTAAAAATTTGAGAATCGAGGCGGAGCACACCTTCAAGATGGGAAAAGTACAGCGACATGGTCGCCATTTCTAAACCACGGAATGGATATAATAAAGTCAGGCTATTCGCCGTAATGCTAGGATCAAGAGGTCCGCTTTCCAACTCCAGGCACGATGTGCTTAAGCCGCCGGATCTAAAGAGACATAGGAACTCGGGCACTAAAGCGACTAGCCGAGGTTGCAGGAGAGGGCCTAGTGTAGGCTATGAACAATCAGAGCGATGCGTGGGACAAATCGAAACAGGAATATGGTCCATGTCTCAGCTTAGTTAGTTAGTCTTTCCTCTTGAGCCTAAGGCGGCGCATAGGGCAGAAGTCCTGTCTCTCCATGCTTGGCGGTTCGCTGCTACCTGTTGTAGATCTTGGATATTTACTTTGCCATTGAATGAGCCTTCTCTAATGATGGTTCTACGTAGGGTCTCTCTTGGTCTTTCCCGTTTTCTTTTCCCTACTGGTGACCATATGAGGGCTTGGTAGGGGAGTCTTGACTTGTCCATTCTGAGTACATGGCCGATGTAGTTCCAACGGCGTCTTCTTATGAAATTGGATACTGTATCTTGCTTAGTCTCTTGTCTTATTTGCGAATTGGTTCTGAAGTCTGTCCAGTGGATGTTTAGAAGTCTTCTAAGACATTTGTTCTCAAAATTGTCTAATTTTTTATCTAAAGCTACCGATGATTTCCAACTTTCACATCCATACGTTAACACTGGAATCACACAAGAGTTGAAGATTTTAAGTTTTGTGTGTTTGCTGAGTGTCTTTGACTTCCAGATGTTTGACAGTTTATTGAAGTCACTAGATGCCAGTGCGATTCTAGATGATATTTCTGGTGTTGAGTTGTCTCTGCTTGCAAAGCAAAATATAACCTGTCTCTCACCCAGGCGAAAACTAATCAATTTCTCAACTAAGATCGAAACAACCTTCGTGGTCTCGTGCCGGCTCAATATCTGCCTTGACAAGTAAGAACAGTGCACTTGAGTCGAGGACGCTGCGGAATGGCAGACAGGCCGTAGCTTTGAGATCACGAAGTTCATTCAAAGTCCAAATTCTGTAGCCAAGCGGCAACACCAGTCGCCGCCGCTGGTTCAAGACTTCTTAGGAAGGCCGTGATCCGCGGCAAAGTCAAAGCTTCCATGGATTATTTCACCTGCTTACTAATTGTCTTGGATTCGCAGTCGCATGTTAAAACTGGTGTTATGTAACATGCAAGCATGCAGAGTTTATATTACCAGAAAGACACGCCTACTGCACTTGTAGCTATGCTAAGAACTTATTCAACTAATGGGCTCATTGAAGCGATACCGTAGCCTGGTTTTGAAAGCGGTGTGTGATCACATAGGCATGAAACCCAAACTTCCTCGAGGCTAAGCTGGCAAATTTCAATAAGACACACATCGAGTAGTTGTGTATGGTTTCCTAATTCCCATCATAGAAAAACTGGCAGTAAAAAAAAAAAAAACAGCATCGGAAAATTCAGCACAGAAAACAGGAAGTTGTAAATATCGCCCCAAGCCAGCCAGCTTGCCACTTAATATATAATATTATAAAACAAACAGCTAATATATGTTTTATGGTGAGGGTTATGTCTACAATCATTGTTTCACCTGCGAGGGTTGACTGAGAACTTATCGGGTCGGGTTTTCCCGTTTTCATGGTTATTTGCTTGGTGAATCATCCGAGTCTGGTGTATTGATGATCAAGTGGTTTGAGTCCAGAAAAGAGCTTACATGTTTCGAATGACGTTGATGAAGGCACTTTCCTCGTTACTCGGCGCTAAAGTGCCATCGGGACAGTGACGCAGAGCTCTCCTTTCACTCTCCAAGCTCAGAACCAGTGGGTGTGCAAGAGCAGTATGGGAAATTAACATTTGCGGAAAGGCTTATTCAGATGTCATCATCTAATCACATACGGACTGGCGGGGGTTAGGCCAAGGTTGGTTATGTTTCTTCCACACGACTTAAGTGTGTCTCTTGACCAGACTATCAATCTAATGTATTTCCAGCCGGTATAATCAAGCGTCACCGCCAGCCATCCAAACATATCCCCACCTAATCATAATTGGTCCCCAAACTTTAGGTGTTTCTTCAGCTAACCTCTCGAGTGGACAATGTAATGCAACGAATACGCTATCGACTTAAAATAGCAGTGAATGAACATTTCTTTCCTGCAGAACCAATGGTCAAATATAAAATCTCCCGGACACCTACTCTATCTGTGAAAGCACTATTGTCTCCTTACATCATATCTATCTGTATTTATTAACTCCAGTGTGATTTCCAAGCAATTTACATAGGCAGAAGGGTACGACAATTAGCAAATCGAGTAACAGAACATATACCAATATGGGTAGAAAAGACAGTCAATCAGTCTTCATGAATCCCCATGTAGTCAAAAGGCTAATCAACTTAAGGCTCTGCCATCTCTCAGCCACTGTTAAATTACGGTCATAAAGTTAACAAAATACTGTATCAGGCAGACAATAAACGATTGCTCAGATAGACCGAAGCGTTAGCAATTAGGCTGTTCCAACCCATTTTTTGCAGACAGAGAGACTTGGGATAACAGATCCTCCACATTTGAACAGTGTCCCTGATTACACGGTTTAAATATTTCAGCCACAGTATGATTGCTTTATTCACTTCATGTGATCTTATAACACTGCAGTATGCACATGACGAGATATAACGCAAATATGCCAGGCAATAAATCATGAAACCTATTTTTTGTAGCTTCTGTGAATAGACTCCAACCCAATGCCTAGTGGCATAGTTTTCATATTATTGCGATTATATCCTGGACTTAGTTTAGTTGAATTTATATGAAATGGTTGGGGGGGGGGGGGGGGGGGAGAAACAAGATTCAAACAGAATAGGAATAGAAACAGCATTGATAAACGACATCACGGTTGGAGAAATAAATAATGTAATCCCATAACCAGAAATAACACTCTGTCAGAGCAAGGAACGTCCGGCTCGCGGGCTCTGTAAAGGCAGCGAAATGCTTCGGTATAGCCCTGGCTAGGCAACCGGAGGCTGGACTCGAAATTCATTAAATCATCATTAAACGTTACATAAGCAATTATGCATTTCTTACGTTGAGAAGACGTGCATTGAAAAATGCATCAGTGTGCGGAACAACTTAATGCTGGAGCAGTTATTTTGAAAACTTACTACGCAAAGAGTCAACTGCGCTCAAAACTGACGGACGGCAATCCAGAAAAGCAGTCGCGTGTAGTCACTTCATCAATACCAGTTAATATCATACGCCTCACTGAAGAGAAACGCTTCCAGACATCACAGTATTTTTTTTTTTTTTTTAGCATATCCTTTACAGGACTTAGCTGTCAGCACCAGCATATTTCAGCTGTATGTTGATCTCTTGGCAAGATTACGCTCAGTAGTTTGCCATTGCTTTCTGAGCGGCCGGCTAAGTATCTCGCAAGTCACGAGCGGGGGTCGAACCGCCTCAGTTCTCGCTCCGCTACGAGACTCTGCGTGATAGACGGGATTACAGAGAGAAAGTGTTGTAACCCCACAGCCAGAGAGACCGGCATCACAGTATGGGTGAGTTAATTAAATGTTTGACCAAATACCCATCCATCGAGTGTCATGCCGATAAGCGTGGGCGGTCATGTTTTGCCATCTCACTCGATCGCCAGAGTCGTGGATCAGCTCCGTGTTCCTGACTCGACCATGCCACGTGGCCAAGCTATCCAGGTATTTACTTCTAGGTCTTCCCCTTGGTCTCTTCCCTTCGATCTTGCCAGTTGTCACCAAGTTCTCATAACATGCCCTAAAGAGTTTGACTGTCTACGTCTAACGACTCTAATCAGTTTACAATCTTCATTTGTTTCTTGAAACATTTGTTCATTGGTTTTTCTGTCTGTCCATGGTATTCTTTGCATTTTCCTCAGAAACCATATTTCCACAGCCATCAGATGTTTTAACATTTACAACGTGTGTTATTCTTGTATACACACTCGCCAGTGTCTGGAGGTCGTGAACCGGGCTAATAGTCTCTTTGTTTGGTCCATGAGAGGAGACTGGACACTTGAGGCCATGTTCGTGTGCAATAAAACTGACCCTCGACCAATAACCGAGAGAAAGAGAGGGAGAGTGGGAAAGAAAGAGTGTCTCAGAGACAGACAGACAGACAGACAGACAGACAGAGGGAGAGAGTATGACAGACAGACAGACAGACAGACAGACAGACAGAGTATGACAGACAGAGTATGACAGACAGACAGACAGACAGGCAGACAGGGGGAGAGAGTATGACAGACAGACAGACAGACAGACAGACAGACAGACAGACAGACAGACAGACAGACAGACAGAGGGAGAGAGTATGACAAACAGACAGACAGACAGACAGAGGGAGAGAGTATGACAGACAGTCAGACAGACAGACAGACAGACAGACAGACAGACAGACAGACAGAGGGAGAGAGTATGACAGACAGACAGACAGACAGACAGACAGACAGACAGGCAGGCAGGCAAGCAGACAGACAGACAGACAGACAGACAGACAGACAGACAGAGCTAGAGAGTATGACAGACAGACAGACAGACAGACAGGCAGGCAGGCAAGCAGACAGACAGACAGACAGACAGACAGACAGACAGACAGACAGACAGACAGACAGACAGACAGACAGACAGACAGACAGACAGACAGACAGACAGACAGACAGATAGATAGATAGATAGATAGATAGATAGATAGATAGATAGATAGATAGATAGATAGATAGATAGATAGATAGAACCATTTATTCTATGTAGAACCCAATACACATTCATTAATTCTTGATATTGTTTAATGTACGGTCGGATGTTTCAACATAGGTTTAATTCAACGTATTGTCCACGGGTTATATCCGTAATGACTTTGTCACTCTCTGTCCTACAGCCTCGTGGTGCACTTATAACGGCTTTCCCTTCAGTTCACCCAACAGGACATCTTTCGAAAAGGTGACATACCGAAGTATGCTCTCCTCTGGCCCGGTGGTAATGTGTTCGAAAACTCACCAAGGCGGATTGTAAACAATTGACCAGAACTCCCAGGTGACCTAGCCTAAAATTGGTACTAGAAAATGTCGTGGGAAATAAAGGTGGCCAGCTTGATTGTGACCGCATAACCCATCGAGTGCCGATTTGAGCTAGCATTATACAACAAATCCCCCCCCCCCTCCCCCCTACTTCCTAAGAAGAGTACTTATACTTTACTTTTTAATGAAATATTTTACTGTCTTGCCTTGATCTCATTCAGCATTGTTTTCTTTAATCCTAGGGTTTGTAAAACTTGTTTGTTTGTTTCTGCTCCCGCCAGGATAATCCTATGTTTTGCCTATGTAACAACCTATTATCTATAACCTGTCTACTGCGACAAGTCGAAAGATTCAATTGAACTCAGGTATTGCGTATTCGTTGTAAATGTTGAACAATTAGGGTTAGAATTAAATTGTAAAAAGACACCGAATTATGCTCGTCACTCCATCCATCATGTGCCATGCCTATAAGCGTGGGCGGTCATCTCACTCGATCACTAGAATCGTGGATCAGCTCCATGTTCCCATGGAGCACCCATTTACGCCGTTTCTCTGATTATCGATAAGACTGCAGTACATGATATTCTTGGCATCTCTAAAGAAGGTAGTTTGCCATTGCTTTCCTTCCTAGCAGTGACCATAATGGTCGATGTCCGTAGCCATTGTCTCCCAAGAAAAGAGATCTTCTGCCTACCGTCGTGAAGCTGGAGACCATAAACTACAACTATCTGTCGGCTGCTCTTCAACTTCATCCACCACCTGCACCCATGGCTTCACGTAACCCTGATCGGGGAGCTAAACGGGTACTCCACCTTGCTAAAGGGTGTCCCGTCACAATGTAATATATGGGTAAATCGGAATATTTTTAAACAAGTGAATAGTTACAACTATCTCGGAACAGTCATAACATCTTATGCGAGGTGCTTTGGAGAGATTAGAACAAGAATCGTTATGGTAATGGAAGCCTTTTGCAAGATGGAAAACATCCATTCATCCATTATGTGTCATGTCGATAAGCATGGGCGGTCATGTTTTGCCATCTCATTCGATCACCAAAGTCGTGGATCAGCTCCGTGTTTCTGTCGCCATGCCACGTGGCCAAGCCATCCAGGTATTTACTTCTCGATATTCTTCTTGGTCTCTTCTCTTCGATCTTGCCAGTTGTCACCAAGTTTTTCAATTAATTTCTTTTCATAACAAGCCCACAAAATTGTGACTGTCTACGTCAGTGTTTCCCAACCTTTTTTGTGCCATGCCCCACTTAAGCCTTTCTAAAATTCATATTGCCCCCCTCCCCCCCCCCCCCCCCCCTCAACATATACATTATTTTTAATATTCAAAAATTGAAATGTTCACTAAAGAAACTTGAATGATAGGTTTTAGGAAGAAATCACTAGGTAATTATTGAGCAAACACAGTAAGTAAATTTTCAAAACATATAATGGAGAACTGAAATTCAAGTACAAAATAATTTTAATGAAAGATTTTTCTATATTATTTTAATTATTAGTAATTATTTATTATTTAGATTTAGTGAGATCCTTGCGCTTGATGCTTGTGCAAAGAGATCTTATGTCAGGTTCCAATTTAGTTAACTTCAGTCTCAAGTCTCCCCGTTTTGTTATATTCAGCCGATTTCTTCCATTTTCGAATTGCCCCCCTTAACAGTCAAATTGCCCCCCTGTGGGGCGTGGGCCCCACGTTGGGAAACACTGGTCTACGTCTTAGCTTAGTTTAGAATGTCTACGTCTAATGTCGCTAATCAGTTTACGATTTTCATTTGTTTCTTGAAGGACTAGTTCATTGGTTTTTCTGTCTGTCCACGATATTCTTTGCATTTTCTTCAGAAACCACATTTCCACAGCCATCAGACGTTTTTTAGTATGAAAAACATACTGACCAATGAACAGATGTCAACTGCACCGAGAAAAAGAGCACTGACGTGCTACATAGAATCTGTCTTCCATGGATGTCACACGTGGGCAATGAACCGACAAGCTAAACACATCTAATGGCAGTGGAAATGTGATTTCTGGGATAAATGCAACGAATACCATGGACAGACAGGAAACCAATAAGCAAGTCCTACAAGAAGCAAATGAGAATCGTAAACTGATTAATTGTCAATAAGACGTAGTTAGTCAAAATGTTTTTGGACACGTTATAAGAAGAAATAAATTAGAGAACTTGTCGACAACTGTCAAGGTTAAGGGGAAGAGAACAAAAGGAAGACAGAAATAAATATATAGATGAACTGGCTACGTGGCATGGTTGAAACAAGAACACGGAGCTGATCTACGACTGGTGATCGTGCAATACGGCGAAACATGACCGCCCACACTTATCGACATGGCACATGATGATGCTGATGATATTCATGTTCGATTCCAATAAGTGTTTCACAACTTGCACCAGTCTAGTCAAGCCCCCGAATGATGTCTACAAGATTTCTTCCTCTCCCAAGATCTCTTCCTCTTTCAAGATTTCTTCTCCCAAGATCTCTTCCTCTACCAAGATCCCTTCCTCTCCCAAGATCCCTTCCTCTCCCAAGATCTCGTCATCTCCCTATATCTTTTACTCTGCCAAAGCTTCAGTAGTTTGAGAGTTGGGTGCCTCTCTGCGTTTCAAGCAACACCTCATGTGTGATTGCATCTTTCCTGTGAATCACCGCTACGTAACGAGTTGTCGGGCTGTTTACATTTGGTCGAAGGCAACCTAAAGAGATCTGGCTATGTGGCTTCACCTGTCGACTTTCTGCTGTGTATTTATCCTCATTGATTGTCATGCCCTCATTATATTTTCCATAGTAGTCATCCATTTATCAATTCATTCTTCATTTCGCATTCCTTCCTCTCCCCCGAACCAACATTACGTGCATAAACTTCTAGGACTGAAAGAATGAAACAATATTTGATGCTATGGTCTTTAAGTAGTAATTACTACAGAGCAAGAATTGTTTTGTTGAACCGAATGCTATTAAATTTTCTACTCTTGTCAGTCCAATGGAGAGTTAAAGTAATTCAATGTTTGATGTAAAAGTTTAAGTAAAAAAGATACAGAGCACGAAATTGTTCTTGTTGTTATTGTCGTTGATCACAATGCTAACAAATTGTCGGCTCTTGACAGCCCAACGGAGAGTTAAAAGTAATATCATTTTTGATGTAAAAGTGTGTGGATAGTAATATTGCAATAGAGCAAGAGGTTGTTGTTGTTGTTGTTGTTGTTGTTGTTGTTGTTGTTGTTGTTGTTGTGCCAATTGTTACTAAATTGTCTGGTCTTGTCAGTCCAATGGAGCATTAAAGTAATAACATTTTTGGCGTAAACGTATTTGAAAAATAATTGCCATAGAACAAGAAGTTATAGTTGTTGTTGATCTCAGCTCTACTAAATTGTCTACTTTTTTTAAATAGTCCAAAGCCATTATTAAGAAGGTGCAGTTCCTCCACTGCATATGAGAATATAGGATCAAGACGCCTTTCGTATCTTGTAGGTAAGACTCAATGTCTGGATGGGCTGGATTGATCAATGTGGACCCTTGCTGGGCATTCACGATAGTTACATTGTTACACCATCTCTGATTCTGAATTACACGTAATTTAAAATTACGTTAACTATTTGTTAACATCTGAAGCCGTGGTGAAACTCCATTCATTCGGCAAATTGGGTATTAAAGTACCCGTGATTAGCTAGATTATCACGCAGAGAAGCCGGCACTTAGGTAGCTAACAAAGGTATTTTGTATAGATACCACAGTTCTATTACATGCTATAGTCCCGCTGTGATATTAGAAGCATGCCTATCAACGACCTCAATGTTGGCGTCTGTGACTAAAGGGATATTGAAGCGCAGTTTGACAATTCTCCTACATAGCGAGCGAGTCGTCGAAGCCGACTGCTTTGCGTTCATTACGATGGTATTAGGCTTTGTCAGTAAAATGAAATTATACCTCTCCATGGCACAAAGCCTGGGCTGAATTTTGATACCGTGTGTTGCCTATGCAGCATGATCCCCTCTCTCGGCCTGTTTAGTTTACTTCAGAGGAAAGGTCACACCAATGCGTTTGGAACAAGACAAGCTGTAGAGGCTACCAGATCAGCAATGCAATGTTCTAACTGTCCCTCTGCCGGAGCTCCTAGACCAGTTACCGACCAAGGCTAAGTACCTGGTCTGCCTGCAATGACACTGAGTATTTAGGAAGCATTTCCTAGCACCGCGTTAAGACTTCTACCCTCCCAATTGCGCTTCTCTGTTTGAAGTATTTGGCACAATGTGGGTTCTCGGGTTTGGTAAGCGCTGCCCAACATTCGGCGCTAACAGAAGCAGGTTGTTCCGTCCACTGTTATACTGTCGCTCGGTCACATTTGACTAAGACATGGCAAACTACTGAACGAAAACTTGCCTAGTAAATCACAAACAGCTAATAAATTCCAGGAATGATTGCAACGTCCTGCCAAATGATATGCTGCAAACTATAAGTGACACAACGCGAAAAAAAAATATTCGGAACAAAATAATTAAGATGACATCGGCTAAGAGAAGACATAAGCGTAGATTCTCAAAACATGACACAATTATTTGGATAAGCGTGAAACGTGGCTTATTGTGTGAATCATGTCTATAATTGACATGGGGTGATTGAGAGAAGCGTCGATAAGCGAGATGTATTTTAGAGGAAAGAAGGCTCCTTAGCGAAGGTGATAAGGACTTGCGCTGATAATGTCATTAGCACGGTCGCACGAGGCTTCGATGGTTGGACTCGTCTATTGCTAAGTGAGTGAAAGATCGGTCAACTGCTCCTTTGAGCATTCAGGCCTACACATTATAAAGACCCTATCATATCACAGACCGGCAGCAGGAAATTGCTTCGGACAGTTTAAATCAATGAATGTTGAAAAGTTATATCTATGTGGGTACGTGTTTCTGTACCAAGCAGTTGTTAGCGGTTTAAAAAATAGTTGTCAGGTTCAAACGAAGGTGAAGTCATACCTGTAATCATCATCATCATCATCATCGTCGTGGTCGTGGTCGTCGTCGTCGCCGCCGCCGTCATCCATCATCATCATCATCATCATCATCATCATCATCATCATCATCATCATCATCACCACCAGCATCATCATCATCATCATTACCACCACCACCACCACCCCCACGACCACCACCATAATCATCATCAACATCAACACCATCATCACCATCACCATCATCACCATCATCATCATCATTACCATAATCATCACCAGCATCATGGTCCTCACCATCATCATCATCATCGTCACCATCATCATCATCATCATCATCATCATCATCATCATCATCATCATCATCATCATCATCATCATCATCATCAACAACACCATTATCATAATAATCACCATCATCTTCGTAATCAGTGTCATCATCATCACCATCATCATCATCATCGGCCAGTACCATATGAACGATGAAGATTGGCGTTAATGGGTCTTCGGCAGTTCCTAACTTGAGTCATAGTAGTTAGTTCAGGCTGACTGTATCCTGACCATATCTTGTTGCTATCTGCCCATGTGCCTTGCTGTTTGTCTCACTGAACTCCTATACTACCCTTGGGGGCGGGGGGAGGGGGTGAATATGTTACCTAGCTGCTTTATTTTTAGTCAGTATAACCACATAAAAAGTGTCTTGATCTGTTGGCCAAGGTAGTTGAAAACGTGTCACTCGGTTCAAACTCCGGACTTTCAGGTCTTCAGCTAAATATGACACAATAATAAGCCTAAAATTTAGTACAGGCGTGTCAAACTTCTGACAAAGCATGTTAACCCCAATTATGTGATACATTGTCTACAAAGTACATTCACAATACTTTATATCAGTGGTTCTATACAGCTTTTCTCATGACCACATTCCTGTTTCTTTTCTTTTTTTTGGGGGGGGGGGGGGGGGGGGAGAGAGGATAGGGGTGAGTTGGGTCTATTTTATGCTTTTCATGGTCAGGCGAGAGAGAACTGGGTACTTCATTTTTTAATTCACCGCAAACAATTCGCGTAGTTATCTTTAGCACTGAGCTAGATCTGGGGAATCGTCAATTTTCAGAATAGGGATATTGGGATTCACTTTTTGGTCTGTCGACAAGTGTGTTTGCAGCAAGATATATCCAAAACCGTATGCCATTGTCTTCGCAAACTGCCCCCCCCCCAGCTACATCAAAGAGGAGTGCAGACAGATGGAACATACACAAGATAAGACGAGTAACACAAGATGTGGATATACACTCCGACTGTGAGGATCCTACGGACCTAGGACACATTTATTGCATCCATAGGTCTGTCTAGCAGTCCACAACACACTCAGTCGGAAGTGATCGACAACACATTGAATTATATGATTCTTTATTGCACATAGTTTTCTATACCATACAAATGACCATACCCCCATACACGAGTTGCACAGTATATCAATACACCCCTATACCCACTATGGAATCACCCTGAAGTCACGTGATTTCCCGGAACTCCCGGAATTCCTTAGTTTGCGGTGAATTAAAAATGAAGTACCACTGTTTGTACAACACGTGTTGTGTGGTTTTGTGTGTGTGTGTGTGGGGGGGGGGTAGTTACAATGTAAGTTGTGTTACTTCTACTGTTCCACTAACCAATTGCTTGTTTATTGTGAGGTCTCTTGCGTTTGTTTCTACTGTGTTTAAACCTGACTCCTGTTTGCTACAGTGTAACATGTCATCCAGCTGGCACCGCACCGATACTTTACTGATATGAAATACCCGTTTAGTTTAAAGTTTATATGTCGAAAGGGGTATAAAAGCCAGATGATCAAATTAATTACGCCGGATTTTCCCCTATATGGCTCGGTCTCTTTCCGTAGAACGAACTACTGAAAACGTCACAGACAGCACGAAATCTGTAGCTCTAGCGACGACCCCCAGGAGTCTCCGAGAAACTTACACCCGTGAACCGAATGACGGAGACCGTTTACGAACCCACGAGCTTCGGATCACGTGACAGGCGGTTTACCCACTTGGCCACGGAAAGCCTCAAGTGTATATTTATCATTACCATTATATAACAAGCCGGCTTCCTGGCCTAGAGGTTAGCGACTTTTCTCCGTAATCTCGTATACTCTCGTAGGTAACGTGACGACGGTGAGAATCAGCAGTGGTTCGAATCGAGTTGGTAACTTACGGGGTATGTGAGCCGGCCGCTCAGAAAGCAATGGCAAACTATTGAGCGTAATCTTGCCAAGAAATCAACAATCAGCTGAAAAATGCTGATGTTGACAGCGATGTCCTGTAAAGGATATACAAACATATATATTATATAACAAGGCCTTTGAAGGACGTGGCTCTCACCAACAGAACTTCCAAGTGACCAGAGGTTCTGATCTACACTCAAAACTCAGAGGAAAGGCCAGGCGGGCATATAATCAGACTGCTACTGGTATCATTAGTATCGGGACTCTTCGCTGGCTGGTGCAGATGAGAAGGGAGCACGTATGGGAATGCCCCGAGTGGTGTCATGTCGGTTCTTGACTCAACTCGACTCAACTTCAGTATCCAAAACACTATGTTATTTATGAGACAGTGTTCTTCCGTGTTTAGATCTTGTTGAGTTTATTTCTTTTCATGATCGAAGATGCTGTAAACATATTTCTGCAACATGCAAGTTCAAACGCTTCAAATGTATTTACAGTGTCTAAGAAGTGGTGCTTGATCAACATCTGTATGTTACCATAGGGAAAGAGCATGTTCTCAACAGGTTGACTTTTATTTGCCTTCTGGCTTTGTGCCAATTGTTCTTCATATAGCTTGATAACTGCGTTGTTATGGCCAGGCCACGTCTGAGTTTTTAAAAAAAATTGATTCTGTGCCGAAGGATAGTATATGGCATAAATGACTTCCATGTGAACAGAAGGACGATATATCGCCATACTAGGTTAATCGTACTATGTGGTTTGTTTCGTGGTATCTTCCGCAGTTTCAATACTCAGTAAATTGAAATTTATGCAAAGATGTTTCTTATATTGAGGACATGATCCTTGGTTCTTTTGCCCTGATTAAAATCTGCTTGTACTTTATTAGATTCATGTTTGACCTTGCTTTTTATGCCTTTCTTGATGCTTAGAAGAGGAGTTTGCATTGCATTGCATTGACACCTTTCCGTCTTGACAGACGATAGTTTGGTATATTGTGCTTCAAAAAGGCTTAATAACTACGACCCATGGCGGTGGCAAGTGTGTCTGAATTCGCGCTGTAAATGTTTGTCCACAGTGGATGCATGTGAAAACATGGCCATTTCCACCATCATGTACCATTATTGCCTCTCCATAGCACAAAGCTGGGCTAAAATATAGAGACCATGTGTTGCCCATGCAGCATGATCCCTCTCTCGGCTTGCCTAGTTCACTCCAGAGGAAAGGTAACACCTATACATCTGGAACAAGACAGAGGAGTTTGCAGGTAAGAATTGTTGGACGGATAGTACGACAGTTGATGCACAAACGCACGTACGCCCGCCCGAGCACACACACATACACAGATATATATATATATATATATAATATATATATATATATATATATATATATATATATATATATATATATATATATATTATATATATATATATATATATATATATATATATATATATAATTACAAATTATGCAAGAAATGCATCATCCTTCATCGTATATCGTTTTGTTCTCCCTGCACAACCTGAAAATGTCTCTCAATTCTTGATTCTCTCTCGACTCCCGCAGTGAACCCAACCACGATCTCACCTGGCACCCTTAAGGCGAGTATACACGTTTGAGAACCACTGGTGGATAGCGACTGCAGTAAAAGCAGTAAATTGTATTATTAATTCAGATGGCGTGATTGTTACGCTTCATGTGGATTATACTGTAGCAGGGGATAGCGTTGTGCATGCACGGATAAGTCTGTGGGTGGAGTAGGGAAGAGCTAGACTAGCTTCTGGCTGTGTTCTTTGTATATAACGTTCAAAGATATGAAGGTATGAATAATTGCTATTTATATGGACATATATTTAGATACACGGATAACATCAGATGGAAGATGTATGACTGAGATAAATAACATAATCATCAGGTGCCGTGTCGGCTGGCGTAGGCGTTCATGGCTCTCCACAGACCTCGGTCTTTGGTGTTCTGGATCAACTCTGCTGACGATATACCTCCATGCCACCGTCTCAATCCGTCCAGCATCATTTCTCTTGGTCTGCCTCTGCCTCTCTTCCCCTCAATCTTTCCAGTTGTCACGATGTTCTCCAATGCCTCTCTTCTCATCACATGACCAAAGAAAGCTGTTTGTCTCTTTCTTATTGTTGTATATAGTGTTCTAGTTTCATTAGCCTCTTTCAGGCAATCGTTGTTAGTTACTCTGGCAGTCCAAGGAATTCGCAACATTCGTCTTAAAAACCACATCTCTGTTGCTTCTAAGTTCTTCCTAATTTGTTCATTTACATTCCAAGATTCGCTGCCATACAGCAAAACTGGTTCTATATAGCATTTTAGCACTCTCTTTCTTACATTCATTGATAGCGACTTATTGCATAAGATACTCTTCATTTTCTGAAATGCGGCTTTTGCCTGCCCTATTCTGCTCTTAATCTCTGTTGTGCATCTTCCATCCGATGTTATAAGTGCCCCTAGGTATTTAAAATTATCCACTTGGTTGAGAATTTCTCCTTCTATTTCTATGTCACATTTTGGTTTCCCCATTTTCTTTGATATCACCATTGTTACTGTTTTCTTGATAATCAAGGAGAGTCCTTTCTGTGCACTCTCTGATACTACAGTGTCCAACAATTGGTGTAGGTCTGTTGCACTATCCGCCACCAATACTGTGTCATCTGCATAGCGTATATTGTTTATATTATATCCTCCGATTAGTATTCCTGGCTTCTCTTTGATCTCTCTCATTATTACTTCGCTATATAGGGAAAAGAGATCGGGTGACAAGACGCCCCTGTCGTACTCCTAGCTTTATCTGTTCGTAACTACCCCCTTTTTTCTCAATTTAATTGCTGCTACTTGGTTCCAGTATATATTCTTTATTATTCTTAAATTGTTCCCATCAATGTTGATATCTTCCAATATTTTAATCAGCTCATCATGTTTTACTTTATTAAATGCCTTAGTATAATCTATGAAGCATAAATATATGCTTCATGAGCGCTCGCACTGATACTTCGGGTGCGCTGAAGGCGGGGTAAGGGGTAACAACAGAATAGGACACGGAAAAACTGCATTCTATTAAATGAAGACAGGTTTGTGCAAAAATTCACTATCCTTGAAAGTTAGAAAAGGTGTTCTTGTATGTTACATAGAACCAGTATTAACATACAGTTGCGAATCCTGGACAATTAGTAAACAGGCGAAAACAATCTATGGAAGCCTAAAAAATGTCGCTTCATAGAAGAATGCTGAAAATTAATAAGACAGCCAAAATTAGCAATTAGGACGTTTTAAGGGAAGCTGAGACGCAAAGACAACTTATCGCAACTATCAGAAAGAGGCAGTCATCGTTTTATTTTATTTATTTATTTGTTTGGTTTGTTTTGGCCACGTTATGAGAAGACAAAAACTTGAACATGTTGTGACAACAGGAAAGATTTGCGGAAAGAGAGATAGAGGAAGACAGCGTGAGAATATGCTTGACAGTATGGTGTCATGGCACGGAATCGAGTCAACACGCGAATTAATCCATAATGTCGGAGAACGTAATTTGTGAAGAGGCTTCATCGCCAACGCCAGCCGGCAAGGCACTGGATGATGATAAGTTTGTCGTTACCTTCTGAACAAGAAGTAAGCGGTTTAAGTCCAACTTAATGCTGGTGTGGGGACTGAACCCCTTACCCCGCCTTCAGCGCACCCGAAGTATCAGTGCGAGCGCTCATATTCATTCAGACTTGCTACCTCTCTCTCTCTCTCTCTCTCTCTCTCTCTCTCTCTCTCTCTCTCTCTCTCTCTCTCTCTCTCTCTCTCTCTTTTTTTTTTCTTTCTCGAATCAGTCTTGATATATGAAAGGCAATGAATGAATCACCAAAAATCGAGAAGTAGATTGTGAGCTTTACTAGAAAACAATTACAAGAAACAAAATGGACGTTGCACCTAAAGCCTTCGTCATCACAGAACAAACAAACACACAGACACACAACTGCACAAAAAAACTACATGAAGATATTAAGGTTACTTAGCTGAATACGTCTTGGGCGACTGTAAGTGGATTGAATTAACCGGATGAGTGGTTTAGGTGGTCAAAGGACTAACGGTCAATAACGCCAGAAGCTCAAGAAATGGCTAAGCCACCCGATGGGGGACACCCGCTAGGGGGATAGGGGGACGCCCATTTGAGCGAAAGGTGAAATAGGTATTGGTAGAGCACTATAGCCTACTCTGTGGCAGAGGTGTCGCGGACGCAGTTCGTAAATCCGCATCCCGTGCTCTAAACACAGCCGCGGGCGATTTGGATGTAGACCACGCAGCGTTGTCTCTCATAAAATAGTATGAGTGCCTGTCGCTTAGAAAGCTATGACAGACCACTGAACGTAATCTTGCCAAGAAATCACAAACAGCAAGAATAACTTCCTGTGAAGGACATACAACTAACTGTTATAGTGGACTATACAACTGCGGAGATAGGAGAGGTGGGGTATGGAAGTTAAATGAAACTGTGTTGGACATTGAGGCCGTGAGGGGAGAGTGAACCCAACTGGAAGATTCGACGGTTTTCCAATGTCTTACGTTCGCGTTCGTGGGATGCGCACGATTTGATCGCCGTGACCTGTATGTCAGCCACGCCACAGTGGTCAGAAGTGTTGAACTGTTGATATCAGAGAGGTGTTGCCTAAATCTGTCAGCAAGACGTAGAGCTGCTTCTTCTCCATTATATCTCATATCACAACGTGCGCATATGATCGCACAGATAACGTTGCTACTCGTGAATGAGAAACCCTCACGGATGTGGAAAGTCGTCTTAGGGAATACAAGACTCTGGGTTTGAAGGACATGTGGGCATGTCTCACAACGTGATCAAAGACAAGCCACTTTGCCAGGTAGAAACATTGGAAAACCGTCTCATCTTCCAGTTGGGCTCACTCTTCCCTCATGGCCTCAATGTCCAACACAGTTTTATTTAAGTCCCTAACGCCCCCTGCCACCCTCCCATCCCCGTAGTCGTATAGTCCACTAATAAGCCAGTTGTATGTCCTTCACAGGACATCGTTGTCAACGCCAGCATTACCTCTGCCTTCTGTGACTTCCCGTGTAGTTTGCGTTCAGTCGCTTCTTATTGCTTTCTGAACAACCGGCAGTTGTGCTATTTTATGATGGCAAACGCGGGGCGGTCTGCACCCAAATCGCCCGCAGCAGTGTTTCGAGCTTGGCATGAGGAATTGCGAACTGCGTCCGTTACATCGCCACATAGTCGGCTACAGTGCTTTACCTATCCATATGTTTCCTTTTCGCTCTCATGGGCGCACCCCCATCCCCCCAGCGTGGGATCCCTCACCGGTTGTCTTAGCCAATCCCCAAGCTTCTGGCTTTATTGACCTTTAGTCAGTTGACACTGTTAACCACTACATCCGGTTTATTCCATCCACGGATAGCCGCTCAAGCAAGGATACAGATAAGTAACCTTAATACTTTCATGTAGTGTCTTTCGTGTATTTGTTTGTCTATTTTTGTTTGTTTGTTCTGTGCTGACGACGGCTTTGGCCGCAACGTCCATTTTGTTTCTTGTAGTCGTGCTCTAGTAAAGCTCACAATCTACTTCTCGTTTTTCGGTGATTCATTCATTGTAGGTAGAAACATGTGATATTGGGGTAGAGTGCTATGGATCAGCACACCCCTGAGGTTACGACCCCGCCTGTATGCCACCAGGGGGGAGGGGAGGGGCTCTGAGAAGGCATCGCGAGTGACAGGGTCTGCCTGGAGGATGGATAGATGCCTCATGAGAATATTCTTGGCAGCAACATTATGTGGATGGTAGGTTAGTGAAAGGAGAGGTCTATTATTCCGTGGTTTCGGCCTGGAGGAGAGAGCCTCGGCACGACTGATGGACTGGCAGCGGTGAAGAGCTGTAGACAGAATATTCTCAGGATAGCCACGAAGGCGAAAGAAATCCAACATTTCGTGGGCTTTTTGACAGAGCCATACAGGAGGGAGGATGTGAGGAGGTACAGAGAAGGAATTCGTGCGAGTCAGTTGGTTTATAATAAACCGTCGTGCATAGACCAGCGGAACCTAAAGAGAGATTAATCTAGACAATTGACAGCCAACGAAGAAATAGTGGAGGTGTGTCTGATGCTGGGAAGAAAGTCGGAGAAAAGGGCAATGAAGTCCTGGAGATCAGACAATGGGATGTCTGAAACACCAAAGCAGTCATCGATGTATCTCCTGTAAAGCTCCTGAAGCCTACCGGTGTATTGACTCCATACCTGTTGCTCCAGATAGCCCATGAAGAGGCAGGCATAACTAGGACCCATATTAGTACCCTTGGCTACCACGCTAATATGGTCGAAATAGTCCCAATTAAACGCAAATGAATTGAGGTTAAGGACTAATTCTGCGAGACGCAACAATGGTAAGGTGGCTATGGTGGGGCCATGCCTTTTGTTTAAGAAAAATTCCAAGGCTTTAAGGCCGTCAGAGTGAGAAATAGATGCATAGAGTGAAGTCACATCTAAAGTGAAGATGTGGTACTGAGAAGGGGTTGTGAAACTAATGAAATCGAAGATAGAGATAGCGTGGTTGGTGTCTTTGATATACGAGGGGAGACTAGCAACCAACGGCTGAAACATGCTGTCTAGAAACTCTAAAATCCGTTCAGTAGGACAAGAGCAGGCCGAGACGATAGGTCTCCTGGGTTATTTGGCTTATGTGTCTTAGGCAGCATATAAAAGGTGGATTTGCCTAAGCAACTATCGTGGATGAAAAGTGAGGTTGTAGAGCTGGGTAACAGGCCTTGCCTGATGATGCCATTCGTCACGCTCTTGACCTGGGTGTTGTTACTGACCGTCCCATCTTGTGGCTGTGGTCTGTAGAAAGTTGCATCTATAAGTTGCTTGTTACCTGCCTGTACATACAAGTCTGTCCTACAAACCACTAACGCTCCTCCCTTGTCGACAGGCTTGATAACTATGTCCTCACGACGTTTCATCTGTTTGAGTGCCTGTTGTTCCTCCACTGAAAGGTTGGAGTGCCTTAGTGGCTTGATTTCTTGATATATGAAAACGTATTATGGGAGGCAAATCCCCAAAAATTGAACTGAACGTTCAAGAAACGAAATATTTCAGGGAAGATATAAAATAAACGGAGTCGCGGTAGTATAGTGGTTGGTGTTCCTGCTTACCAAGATACTAGTCCTGATTCAATTCGAGGGTTCGTGAGAGGTTTGTTCCCGATCAGTACGGCCCTGGGACGTGAACCCAGTCTCATAGAATGGCTACCGGATAATGTTCAGACATTTCAATGAAACTGTTCCAGGGTCAAAGGATGAGACGAAGAAAACCGGTCACCCAGTTATTCCTTAACCTAGAATATGTGTAGGACTAACGCTTCACACCATAATCTTTCGCATCTGTCATAGCTGCCTTTACCGTTCAAGAAGATGAAAAGAAGGGGATATGCTTCTCAAACAGTGAGAAGACGTCTAGATGTGTAACCTAACCATCACGTGTGGAGTAGCCCAGGCTGAGAGGGCTTGTACCCGTCTACAGACAGAGAGATGTGATTGTGGCAAGCATGAGAGATTAAAAGCCACGGATTATGATCCAGTGACCGCCGCAGATATGTCACCGAAAAACCCAAGATTAAGATCAACTGACCGTCGCAGAGACGTTACCGAGGAAGCCAAGATTAGTATCCACTGACCGTCGCAGAGATGTCACCGAGGAACCCAAGATTAAGATCCACTGACCGTGCCAGATATGTCACCGAGAAACCCACGATTAAGATCCACTGACCGTCCCAGAGATGTCGCCGAAGAACACAAGATTAAGATGCAATGACCGTCGCAGAGATGTCACCGAGGAACCCAAGATTGTACCTCTGTTATCTGGAGAGCTACTTACACAACATGTGCATGCATAAACAAACGATGAAGTGGAGCGAAGAGGTACGCTTGCAATGAGAAACCCACAATATGACTGGATATATTCTTGAATGATATTTATAACAGTGTAATATATACCTGATGATCTCTCGAAATAAAGTGTCATAGCTCTACCAAAGAAATCTGGTGCAAAGGATTGTGGAGAACGTTGCAGAATTAGTTTAATGAGTCACGTGACTGAAATACAAATGATAATTATGATGAGAAGAATAAGAAATAAAGTAAAACCAGAAATTAGAGATGAGCAGTGTGGATTTGTGGAATTTAAAGTCAAAAACATCGCCTTAAACACATTGAGAACTTTAACAGAAAGAATGATTTAAATAAACATATCTATATATGTGCTTGACAGACTACAGCAAGATGCTCGATAAGGTTAACACTAAGAAATTATTAGAATGTTGAAAATTGTAAACATTCATGATAACTATCTGAGAATAATAAGAAATATGTAGTGGCAACAAAGATACAACATAACTGACAACCAGTTTCGAACATTTCAACACAATAAACAAGGTGTTAGACAAGGTTGTGTACTATCACCCGAACAGTTCAATTTGTGATCATCATCAAGTGCAATGCCAGATGGCGTAGGCGTTCATGAATCTCCAAAGATCTCGGTCTTAGGTTTTCTGGATCAACTCCGCTGTTGATATTCCTCCATGCCACTGTCTTAGTCCATCCAGCATCATTTCTTTTGTTCTGCCTCTGCCTCTCTTCCCCTCGATCTCTCTAGTTGTCACGATGTTCTTCAATTCATCTGTTCTTATAACATGAACAAAAAATGTTGCTTGTTTCTTTCTTATTGTTGTATATAATATTCTAATTTCATTAGCTTCTTTCAGGCAATCGTTGTTAGTTTCTTTGGCAGTCCAAGGAATTCGCAATATTCGTCTCAGGAACTACATCTCTCTTGCTTCCAATCTCTTCCTAATTTGTTCATTTACATTCCAAGATTCACAGCCATGCAACAAAACAGGTTCTATATAGCACTTCAGCACTCTCTTTATTACATTCAATGACAGTGACTTATTGCATAAGATAGTCTTCATTTTCTGAAATGCAAGCCTTTGCTTGCACTATTCTGTTCTTAATCTCTGTTGTGCATCTTCTATCTGATGTTATAAATGCCAACAGGTATTTAAAACTATCCACTTGGTGAAGAATTTTCCCTTCTATCTCTATTTCACATTTGGGTGTCACCTTTTTCTTTCATATCACCATTCTTACCGTTTTCTGGATATTGAAAGAGAGTCCTTTCATTGCACTCTCTGTTGCTACAATGTCCAACAATTGTTGTAGATCTGTTGCATTATCCTCCATCAATACTGTGTCACCTTCATAGTGTATATAACTTTTATTATAACCTCCGAATATTATTCCTGGCTTCTCTTTGATCTATCTCAATCAATTTGTGCCGCGAAATAGTAGTAAGATCCATACAAGATATGCCAGTAGTATCATTTGTTTGGCTAATGTAAACAGCAAGCGTTATGCTGATGAAACGCATTGACAAAAATATAATATATAATTGCAATAGATTTGGTTTTGTCGATGTTAATTTGCATGCGGAGAGAGAGAGGGAGAGGGAGAGGGAGAGAGAGAGAGAGAGAGAGAGAGAGAGAGAGAGAGAGAGAGAGAGAGAGAGAGAGACGGGGGTAGGGGAATCTTTAAATTGACCTTATAACGTTACAGTGTTCGTCTGCACGTGATGTCACGTGCTTAACTTTCTTGACACCATTAACAAAAATT
>JACEFZ010009187.1:0-10000 GCA_014155875.1 Cepaea nemoralis
CCCGAATACAGCGATCCTACCCCATTTTTAATGGATATACGCGATTACTTAATTTAATGATTAAATTACGTTAACCGCTTCGCCACGGAGCGGGCATGTCACAGTTACAATATGAATATAAATACAACCAGATCTGAAGTAATGCGGGTCAGCAGATCTCTTGGTCCACTAAATATTTTGATAAATAATACACCTCTGAGACAGGTTAAAGAATTTAAATATCTAGGAAGTATGTTCACATAAGATGGTACAATTGACAAAATCATCAACATCAGAAGTCATAAGGCAAGTGCGCTTAAATATTAATTAGCACCCATACTGAAACATCCAAATATATCTATGTCCGCAAAACGACAGATATTAAATAGCATACTCACACCAACCCTATGCTATCAGTGTCAAACATGGACATTATCCAAATTACACTTACGCAAAATGAGATGAGATTTCCCGACCTTGACTTGGGGAAGTAAATAACATACTCTCAGAAGTCAGGGTGGGTTTCACCTGATGGTGAGGGACACTGGTAATAGGGAAAGCTAATCCACACTCAAACATCAGTCCAGAGCACAAAAAGTAAGAGTAGTAGCACGTGTATGGACTACACTTGAGTTCAAGGTCAGCGACCGAAAGAAAAACAAAGATGAATGTGGAGATTGCACAAGTGTTAAATAATAACAGAAAGCCAAACGTTTCGGTCGTATAAACAAGATTACGAGAAGGCAGTGCCATCTTCCGGCAAAGCTGTATGAATAATAGAATATCTTTCGCGTGTTTGAAATGTTTGTGGACAAAAGTGCGGTTAACAGCTTTTAACAAAGATGATAATCTCTCTTGGGTAATGGCTCTTGCTTGGCTTACAGCTGGCCAAGGTCCTCTTATGGTGGATTTAAAAGGAATAATATTTGGGGCTCGATGGACGGGACACAGGACAGGGTTGATAATACAATACAAGCTAGCTGGACAGCAATCTGGCTGTAGCAGATAAACTTTCTTCTTCTTCTTCTTCTTCTTCTTCTTCTTCTTCTTCTTCTTCTTCTTCTTCTTCTTCTACTTCTTCTTCTTCTTCCCGAGGGAGGGGAGGGGGGAACTCCCCACGGGTTGAGAACCACTGGTCTAACACGACTATATTGAAACAGAAATATCCATTTGAATAACGAAGACACAAACAATAGATTGCACGATTTATCAGAAATCACACAACTTACGTGAATTAACTAGATAAATCCTTCAAGTTGAAATATACACATATTCGCATAGTAAATTCTGCAAATTTTAACAAGGGAGTATTTTGTGTGTTAAACAACACGCGAAATGCAGTGTCTCTGTCCACAACATGGCCCTTTCGACAATGTGCCTCCCGATTGAAGACGCCGGGAGCTTCCGGTGTGTCGGCCCCACGAGGCTAGCATCTCCTGTGTTTTGTATCTTGTTGACCCATTGAGGTATGTGTTCTGACACCCGTTTGTTAAACTGTCTCTCTGTTCTACCAATGTAAACGGCCTGACATCTACATGTGAATTGGTAAATACAATTGTTTGTGGCGTACAGAGGAACAGGCTCTTTGACTGCTGGTGTAGGAATCGGTACGGTTTTATATCTAATGACTGGAGTTGCCGCACAGAATGTTCGGCCTACTGCTGTAGTAAGCCGGTCTTGTAGACGTTGCATTACGTCATCCCCTCGAAAGGTTAGCTGGATGAATTTGTTACAATTTGCAGAAGCAATTATGATCTATCAACGCAAGCCAGAATTGTGCAAACAGAAAGACATGTTAGTCAGCTTAAAATTGCCGTGGTAGATAAGTGACATTACTGTGCGAATATGTGTATATTTCAACTTGAAGGATTTATCTAGTTAATTCACGTAAGTTGTGTGATTTCTGCAGTATGTACCTGACGAGATGCAGCGAAATATGCCAGGCAATAAATCGTGCAATCTATTGTTTGTGTCTTCGTTATTCAGAAATATCCATTGTTGTTGAACCCCAGAAGTCATTAAACTAGTACGTAAGCAAACTCCCAGATACTGATTGGCACTCATAGAAGCAGCCGAAAGAAGTAGCGATTACAGGGCACAGAATGCAAAATAAAAATTTTAAATTATAATTACCATAAAGACACCGTAACAACACCGATGACGAACAGAACACAGAAGAGAAAACGGCAAATTACACCATTACAGAACTCCTATTTGCGGACGTTCAAGACTAATAGCAAATCATAAGCCGAATTACATGTCCACATAAATATCCTTAATTAAGTGTGTAAGGAACATAACATGACAATTAGCATCAGTAAAACAGAGGTAGTGACCATAACCACAGACTTCCAATTCCAATTCCAATTCTTGGAACAAATGGTCTCGTTCAACTTTCAACTTATCGATTTTGTTATAGTCGGGTCCTTGTGGTGTATCTCGTTCTTCGTCTTTCGTAAATGGAGATGCTTATATCTGCTTCCTTGTTGCTGATTTTTTGTCATTGTGTTCGTTTCATCCTTGTGGATTTACATGTTTGTACAGAGTCGCACACTTGTTAAGGAATGGTGTACTTGTGTTCCCGCCCCTTCTTATGGTGTTGTTTCCCTCAGGGAGTTTTACCAGTAAAAAGTAATCTCTGGAGAGTCATCTCTTCCCATGGCCACTGTCCAATCTTGGTCCCTGTCTGTTTGAATATTTACCTCTTCTGTTGTTTTTTTTCTCTTGTGTCAATGACTTGGTATCTTCTGCTTCTGATGTTTCGTTCTTTGATTTGAACTGTTCAATCTTTCCTTTTTTTTCTTGTATTTTTGTCAATGTCTTATTATCATATTTTATTGCAGCCATTCGAGCGACATCCTGCTCAATCTTCTGCTACACTTGCTTCAGCTCGTCCAGGATGCACCGAACGACTGTTATTTGCGTCTCTTGTGTCTTGTATCACTGTTCCTCGATGCTGATGAACTTGGATCTCAGGTCCTTCAGTTGGCCTTCCAGTTGTGTCATGTCGCTAATTGTTAGGTGGGTGGTGGCCTTGTACTCTCTACAAGCCTCTGTATATGGTAGATTGGATTTTACGGCGCTCTTCATGGCTTCCGTGCTGTTTCGGTGGCAGGGGCAGCCGAGGTACCTGGCGCCGTGATTGCCAAGGCGGTTGGCGCACTTTCTGTTTAGGTTAAGCCTCCTAAAGTCCGTGTTGATCTTAGCTTGACGGCACTGACTGTAATGATTGGGTCTAGAGCAGTATCTGCATACTTCCACCTCACATTTGCACGTGCCACCGATGTGCCAAAACTTCTGGCACCTGGAGCACTGCGTAACTCTAGGTATGTAGTGTTCTGGAGCTTGTTCTATTCTGACCCATTTGAATGTTTGAGGTATTACTCCGTTGTGATGATGGCGAATGTGGAGGGGGTGTTGTTTTTGCCGATGATCCTCTCAGCACTGGTAATCTTAAGTGTCGAGTTTTCTCTCGATAGCATCTCCCTGATCTGATCGTTGGTGAGATGGGTCTTGACTCGTTCGATGACCATCGTTTCATCGTGCGGTGTCCGGTGGTTCTACAATGATGCCGTGGGGAAGCTTGATGTCGGCTTTCTCTTGTTGTGATATCTTCTGCGTGCGATGGTCTTGGAGTTCTTGTTGATGGAGACCACTACTCCATCACGTGTCTTGCATAGCCGAGTGACGCTGTGTCATTAACAGCTCGTTCTCCAACATACTAAGTATCTTTCTGTTGGTAGCGCCGACAGTTTGGCCTCCCCAACGCTGGTTTGTTTCAGCAGTATTTTGCCGGTGAAGTCCTCGACTGTGGTTTCCTCCGATGTGTAGGTCTTTGGTGAGCTGCTTGGCTGCTTCTCGTTAGTGTGGTTGTGGACGTCTCCGCTGCTGCTAGCTTCAGTTGTAACCCCTTGAGTCTCTTCAGTGACAGGAATAGCTTCAGCTGGTGTAGGCGTAGGACTGACGTGTGTAGAAACAGGATCAGCAGTCGCAGCAGCCTTCCTAGCCTCTGCCTTCTTCTTCCCGGCTGCCTACATGGCGTGTCTTTTCGCGGCGTTTTTAGTGCGAGCCTTCCTCTGCAATGTCAGATTGCGATCTGCTTCTCGATAAAGAGAGCGAGTCGATGATGAAAATCACAGAAGAAAAAACAACAAAGATTCATCTAATAAAACACCCCCTGAAACAAGTAAAGAGCTTCAAGTCATTAGGAAGTATAATATCGTGAGATCGTACATAAATGCAGTAAGACAAACCAACTCAGTGGGCAAATGGCACCAATACTAAAGAACAAACATGTATCAATAGCTATTAAAAAAGCACACTACAGCATAATTTTCCTGCAAACTCTATGCAACCAATGCCATACCTCGACAATGACAGAAAAAGAGAAAAGTAAAATTACAACGGAAATGATATTCATGAGAAGAATACTCAATGTAAAAGAAGAGAGAAAATCAGAAATGAAGAAATCAGGATTAAATCGGGGGCTATAGCTGCGCTAGATTTTATCAAAAAACAGCAATTTAAATGGTGTGGCCATATAATTTAGCTACCAGCTCATAGTGTACCACAACAAGCAATGATGTACAAACTAAACGGAACGAGAAGAAGAGGCCGACCATGTAAACGAAGACAGAGGAGAATAACAAGAGTACATGGAAATCTCGATATATGAAGCCCATAAACGGGCACTCTCCCGCTGTTTATACTTCACCTCGACACCGCAAGGTACAAGAGGAACATGACGACATGAGCTGAATTACCTTATCGGGCCCTTTCAAAATGATGATAGTGCCAACTCGACATCCGTACCTAAACTAGGGTCTATAAAGATCTCCGATGTCCAGAACGTTGTACAGCTTTCACATGTTACATTCTCTAGTGTTTCCTATAATCTATACTACTTCCTCCCGGCTTATATGAGTTCCAATCAATACATGTGCAGTTATTTAACTATACATTCACTATTATAATGCAAATTAGGCATTAACGGACTTGCAAAACCAACAACCATAATCCGGGCATTCATGTGACTGTCAGCCAACTGGGTAACCACGACCTCTTTTAAACTCTATTGGGGAGTTCAGCATGGCCGAATTGATGTTCTTAAACATCCGATAGTCTTATGCCGAGATAAAGGGCCATCCCCTACACCGGACTGAATTCGGAGTGGGTTCGCCTGGTAGCAAGCGACACTAGCATTAAAAGTAGCGTGTATGGACTATGCTTGAGTTCAAACCGAGCGAACGCCAACAACAACAACA
The DNA here is from genome assembly GCA_014155875.1 of Cepaea nemoralis. Lineage (NCBI taxonomy): Eukaryota > Metazoa > Mollusca > Gastropoda > Stylommatophora > Helicidae > Cepaea > Cepaea nemoralis. The sequence goes on from JACEFZ010009187.1 coordinate 5,244, forward strand.
ACAACACTGAACGCAGCGAATAGCCTGAGTAATGATCCCTAATGATCCTCTATGTTCCATAAAGTAGTTGTAAAGAGCCGGTTTGGGGCCAACTTTCTACTAGGTTGTGACCAGATTGCTACTGGGTGTACGCCTGAAGGACCCTAAGAGCATGAAGGGCCAAGCCAAGACCACCCAATCCCAATCAAAATCTAGCAAAACAGCAAAAGACAAGGCCAAGCCTGTACCGACCCAAATACCACCAACTCGCACGCCAACAGTGGAAAAAGAGGGCACCGTTTGTATATCTACTATCTACATGGTTGAGAGCTGCGTTCGGGCCAACACAGTGTAGCAGCCAGATGACAACCTAGTAGAAAGTTGGCCCCAAACCGGCTCTTTACCACTACCCAGAAATATATTCCTAACTCTAACGCTGAATGCCATGGCAGAGACATCGCATTTACCACTACTCAGAAATATATTCCTAACTCTAACGCTGAATGCCATGGCAGAGACATCGCATTTACCACTACCCAGAAATATATTCCTAACTCTAACGCTGAATGCCATGGCAGAGACATCGCATTTACCACTACCCAGAAATATATTCCTAACTCTAACGCTGAATGCCATGGCAGAGACATCGCATTTACCACTACCCAGAAATATATTCCTAACTCTAACGCTGAATGCCATGGCAGAGACATCGCATTTACCACTACCCAGAAATATATTCCTAACTCTAACGCTGAATGCCATGGCAGAGACATCGCATTTACCACTACCCAGAAATATATTCCTAACTCTAACGCTGAATGCCATGGCAGAGACATCGCATTTACCACTACCCAGAAATATATTCCTAACTCTAACGCTGAATGCCATGGCAGAGACATCGCATTTACCACTACCCAGAAATATATTCCTAACTCTAACGCTGAATGCCATGGCAGAGACATCGCATTTACCACTACCCAGAAATATATTCCTAACTCTAACGCTGAATGCCATGGCAGAGACATCGCATTTACCACTACCCAGAAATATATTCCTAACTCTAACGCTGAATGCCATGGCAGAGACATCGCATTTACCACTACCCAGAAATATATTCCTAACTCTAACGCTGAATGCCATGGCAGAGACATCGCATTTACCACTACCCAGAAATATATTCCTAACTCTAACGCTGAATGCCATGGCAGAGACATCGCATTTACCACTACCCAGAAATATATTCCTAACTCTAACGCTGAATGCCATGGCAGAGACATCGCATTTACCACTACCCAGAAATATATTCCTAACTCTAACGCTGAATGCCATGGCAGAGACATCGCATTTACCACTACTCAGAAATATATTCCTAACTCTAACGCTGAATGCCATGGCAGAGACATCGCATTTCCCACTACCCAGAAATATATTCCTAACTCTAACGCTGAATGCCATGGCAGAGACATCGCATTTACCACTACCCAGAAATATATTCCTAACTCTAACGCTGAATGCCATGGCAGAGACATCGCATTTACCACTACCCAGAAATATATTCCTAACTCTAACGCTGAATGCCATGGCAGAGACATCGCATTTACCACTACCCAGAAATATATTCCTAACTCTAACGCTGAATGCCATGGCAGAGACATCGCATTTACCACTACCCAGAAATATATTCCTAACTCTAACGCTGAATGCCATGGCAGAGACATCGCATTTACCACTACCCAGAAATATATTCCTAACTCTAACGCTGAATGCCATGGCAGAGACATCGCATTTACCACTACTCAGAAATATATTCCTAACTCTAACGCTGAATGCCATGGCAGAGACATCGCATTTACCACTACCCAGAAATATATTCCTAACTCTAACGCTGAATGCCATGGCAGAGACATCGCATTTACCACTACTCAGAAATATATTCCTAACTCTAACGCTGAATGCCATGGCAGAGACATCGCATTTACCACTACCCAGAAATATATTCCTAACTCTAACGCTGAATGCCATGGCAGAGACATCACATTTACCACAACCCAGAAATATATTCCTAACTCTAACGCTGAATGCCATGGCAGAGACATCGCATTTACCACTACCCAGAAATATATTCCTAACTCTAACGCTGAATACCATGGCAGAGACATCGCATTTACCACTACCCAGAAATATATTCCTAACTCTAACGCTGAATGCCATGGCAGAGACATCGCATTTACCACTACTCAGAAATATATTCCTAACTCTAACGCTGAATGCCATGGCAGAGACATCGCATTTACCACTACTCAGAAATATATTCCTAACTCTAACGCTGAATGCCATGGCAGAGACATCGCATTTACCACTACTCAGAAATATATTCCTAACTCTAACGCTGAATGCCATGGCAGAGACATCGCATTTACCACTACCCAGAAATATATTCCTAACTCTAACGCTGAATGCCATGGCAGAGACATCGCATTTACCACAACCCAGAAATATATTCCTAACTCTAACGCTGAATGCCATGGCAGAGACATCGCATTTACCACTACCCAGAAATATATTCCTAACTCTAACGCTGAATGCCATGGCAGAGACATCGCATTTACCACTACCCAGAAATATATTCCTAACTCTAACGCTGAATGCCATGGCAGAGACATCGCATTTACCACTACTCAGAAATATATTCCTAACTCTAACGCTGAATGCCATGGCAGAGACATCGCATTTACCACTACTCAGAAATACATTCCTAACTCTAATACTGAATGACATGGCAGAGACATCGCAATGACGACAGAAGAAGAATTATGGAAGTGAATGTGCGTATTGTTATAGTGTTATAGCTATGTTTCATTACGCCGACACTAAACTAAAAGCCGAGAATCTAGTATTTTCACCCAATACTCCCAAGAGTTCATAGTGAGAAAGCTGCTCTGCTCTGTTTATTGTTTTGTCCTTGTCATAAATTTTTAATGTCCCTTTATTATTAAAATGCAGTCACGTAGTTTTGGCGAATCATTATATTCTAGGAATCTGTATTGAAAGCATCATCATTATCATGTGCCATGCCGATAAGCGTGAGCGGTCTTGCTTTTCATCTCACACGATCACCAGGGTCGTGGATCAGCTCAGTGTTCTTGTCTCGATCATACCATGTGACCAAGCCATCCGGGTGTTTACTTCTCTGCCTTCCCCTGGTTCTTTTCCTCTCAATATTGCAATGTGTCACCAAGTTCTTCAATTAATTTATTCTCATAACGTGTCCAAAGTATGTTGACTGTCTACGTCTAATTTTTCTAACCAGTTTACGGTTTTCATTTCTTTCTTGTAAGACTTGGTCATTGATCTCTCTGTCTGTCCATGGTATTCTTTGAATTTTCCTCATAAATAATATTTTCACAGCCATTAGCTTGTCTGCTGATTGTCCACACTTCACGTCCATACTAAAGCACAAGTACTATGTAGCAGCTTGTCGTGTGACAACACTGGCCCGGATCTCAGTGGTTGTCAAGACCTTTACTTATTTGGGTTATTAAGTCTGTCTGCTATTCCCTCGTTGCCCCCGGGACGGTGCCCGGACGCGGACCTCCTATCAAACAATACAGACAAACACATCACCACGCCGGGGCCCATGAGGGAAGCAAAGAATAGCAACACTGTAGCCTACCACGCATGTCGTAAGAGGCGACTAAGGAGGAGTGATGGTTCCGTCGCCCTGCTACTGAGTGAGTGCGTGGTGCGACACTGTGAGCTGTGAGTTTCATGTTAAATGCTTTTGAATCTGCCCGAGGTTTTTTGGAACGTGACTGCATGTTCGGAGTGATTGCCGATGGCTATGTCCCAGAGTTGACCGGTTTTTGCCTTATGCAGAAATGCGTGGCTGCTGGGCTTCTGGTTGACTGCCACTGCCATCGACGATGACCTGTATTTCGTGGACTGTGTGGGTGAACATCTAGGAAACATCCAGATGGGAAAATGACTGCAGATTCCATCAGAAATGAACTGGGTGTTTTGTGGGGGACTATTGTGTTGACATTCTGGCGGCGGCATTATGCACAGTGTATCTGTGCGGGCTGTTGTTTGTCGAGACTCCTGTCTTTTCCACTTTTCACATTGGGCAGTGGGGAGTGTTTTGTGTGATATTCACTGGCACAGGAATGGAGCATAATGGGGACGACCCGTTGCTGTGAAGTTGGAACTGCGACTAACTAACTAACTAACTAACATCACCACCTGGTTACAAGATAACGCTCTACAGACAGGTAAAGTAAGAGTCTTTAATAAAGATTTAGACTCCACAAAACAAACGACCTTCAAGTTCAAGACAAACAGAAGGAATATTGATTATTGGTGCGAGGATTCTGAAGGACCGGATCATCATTTCACCAGTAGTCTGTCAGTCATTAGTGTGTGAGTGATGTAGATACCGGTGGTAGAATATCGTTCATCTGATCTCTCCTTTGGTTGCCTGGAACTGCTCTTGACCTGAGCTTAGGAATATAAAGTTCTTTCTGCCCCAAGGCCGCTTCTTCCACCATACTTGCATCAGTTGATTTAAGGAGACTCTTCGCCTCCACGGCACATCAAGCACGTCAGTTGACACCGGAAACAATAATACGGGTTCCTGCTAGTAAGAGAAGATGCCCGGTGTACATATCAATTTCACCTGTTATTAATACATCACAACACGACTCTAGACAGACATTATGCGAGTGGTTAGCTCTTCCGCCTTCAGACCACTTCCATGGGTCTGACTTCAGACATCTCGCCAC
>JACEFZ010009187.1:15000-42469 GCA_014155875.1 Cepaea nemoralis
GGAGAAGGAGGAGGGAGGAGGAAGAAGAATGATGAGGAGGGAGGAGGAGGAAGAGGGAGGAGGAGGGATGTGGAAGAGGGAGGAGGAGGAGGGAGGAAAGGGAGGAGGAGAGAGGAGGAGGAGGGAGAAGGTAGGAGGAAGAGGGAGGAGGGAGGAGAAAGAGAAACGCGGAGAGAGGAGGAGGAGGGAGGAGGATTAGGGAGGAATATGAGTTAGGAGGAGGGAGGAGGAGGGATTAGGAGGAGGGGGAAAGAGGAGAAGGAGGGAGGAGGAGGAAGAGGGAGGAGGAGGAAGGGGGAGAGAGGAGGAGGAGGAGGTATTAGGAGGAGGGAGAAAGAGGATGAAGGAGGGAGGAGGAGGGAGAGGGAAAAGGAAGGAGGAAGAAGAGGGAGGAGGAGAACGCAGGAGGAGGGGGAGGAGGAGGAGGGAGAAGGAGGAGGGAGGAGGAGGAGGGAGGAAGAGGTAGAAGGATAAGGGAGAAAGAGGAGGGAGGAGGAGGAGGAGGAATGATGAGGAGGGAGGAGGAGGAAGAGGAAGGAGGAGGGATGTGGAGGAAGGAGGTGGAGGGAGGAGGACGGAGGAGGTAGAGGGAGGAGGAGGACGGAGAAAAAGGGAGGAGAGAGGAGGAGGAGGGAGGAGGTAGGAGGAGGAGGAAAAGGAAGGAGGAGGGAGGAGGAGGAAGAGGGAGAAAGAGGAAGAGGGAGGAGGAGGATGGAGGAGAAAGAAGAGGGAGGAGGAGGAGGGGAAGAGGAAGAGGGTAGGAGGAGGAGGGGAGAGGAGGAGGAGGGGTTTGGAGGAAAGAGGAGGAGGGATTAGGTAGAGGGAGGAGGAGGGAGGGAGGAAAAGGGAGGAGGGAGAGGAGGAGGAGGGAGGAGGTAGGAGTAGGAGGAAGAGGGAGGAGGAGGAAGGGGAGGAAGAGGAGGGAGAGGGAGGAGGGGGAGGGGAAGCGGAAGAGGGTAGGAATTGGAGGAGGGGAGATGAGGAGGAGGAGGAGGGAGAAGGAGGGAGGAAGAGAAGGGAGGAGGGAGGAGGAAGGGAGAGGAGGAGGGAGGAGGCGGAGGGAAAAGGAGGAGGGAGAATCAGGAGGGGAGGATGGAAATGGAGGTGGAAGAGGAGGAGGAGGGAGGAAGAGGAGGGAGGAGGAGGTATAGGGAGGAGGAGGAGGTAGAGGGAGGAGGAGGAGGAAGGAAAGGAAGGAGGAAGAGGCGGAGGAGGAGGGTGGAGGGAGGAGGTAGAGGGAGGAGGAGGTAGAGGGAGGAGGAGGGAGGAGGCGGAGGGAGAAGGAGGAAGGAGTAGGAGGAAGGAGGATGGAGGAGGAAGGGAGAGGAAGAGGGAGAAGGAGGAGGGAGAGGGAGGAGGTAGAGGGAGGAGGAAGAGGAGGAGGAGGGAGGAGGAGGAAAGAGGAGGAGGAGGAGGTAGAGGGAGGAGGTAGATGGAGGAGGTAGAGGGAGGAGGAGAAGGGAGGAGGAGGGAGTAGGATGGAGGAGGAAGAGGGAGAAGGAGGAGGATGAGGGAGAAGGAGGGAGAGGGAAGAGGAGGGAGGAGGAGGGAGGAGGCGAAGGGAGAAGGAGGAAGGAGTAGGAGGGAGGAGGATGGAGGAGGAAGGGAGAGGAAGAGGGAGAAAGAGGAGGGAGAGGGAGGAGGGGGAGGAGGTAGAGGGAGGAGGAAGAGGAGGAGGAGGGTGGAGGTAGAGGGAGGAGGAGAAGAGAGGAGGAGGGAGTTTGCCATTCCGAATTCATACTCGTCTAGGTTCTGTGATTTCTGTCCTTCCATTGATTGTTCTTCCCTTCTACATGACTGTAGATAACTTCCTTACACATAAAGAGATGAATTGTTATTTATATTGCCGTGGCATGGAGGAATATCAGCAGCAGAGTTGATCCAGAAAACCAAAGACCGAGATCTACGGAGAGCCATGAACGCCTACGCCAGCCGGCACGGCACTTGATGATAATGATGATGATTGCCGTGTGACGATTCTGTGTAGTCACGTCATTTTCTTCGCTTTCCCTAGCGTTTTGGTTCGGGGATTCTTTCATTATCATCATCATATATTTACGTACGTATTTTTGGAGGGGGAGGAACGAACGAACTTTATTTTCAAAGGGTTAAGAATTGGGCACGCAGGCCCGTCTAACATTCTGCCCTTCTATCACTCTCTTTCATACATTATTTCATTCACACATCATTCAAGGCTAACAGAGATCAGCAACAATATAAAAGATATGCATTACAAAGGCATGGGCAAAATGCGAACATCAAAACTACACGACACAGTAAAATTAGATAATGGTCTGACACTTGTTATTAGCCATGTGGAATATACTGGCCTACCAAAAGGGGACTGGCTGTTATACTAGGGGTTTGTTATTATTATTATTATCTCTATTATTAAGGGGGAAGATAATCCGTATTGAGATAGTGTTCGAGTAATTTGCGATTATATGAATAGGGATTGGTGATGTCTTTGATTTCTTGTGGAAGATTGTTCGACATCTGAGCGGCAGAGTACGTTAAGCTTGTTTTGTATAAGTCTATCCTAGGCTTCGGAATGTGTAATATATTTAAACGTTTACAGTGTCTAGCATTATATTTAAACAATGGCCAAAGGTAATTTGGGGCATTCCGATGCAGGATTTTGTGAATTAGTTTAGCTTTATTGAAAAGCAGGCGTTTGCGGAGTGGCAGTAACTGAAGGCGTTTATACAGGCTAGGAGGAAGAAGAAAACAAAATACGACAGTTGGCAGCACTGGAATGAAAGGAAGACGTGTAGAAAATTTCATCTCAATCGGATGGACCGTTCGCGAACGTATAAAGGACATACATATTTACATACATCCTAATTTATATATAAGATTATTATTTTGAAAGTGATAGTTTCTTTGTTGATATTATTGTTATGTATTTTATTGTTACTGTTATTGTTGCTGCTGTTGTTGCTGTTGCTGTTGTGGTTTTTCCTGTTGTTGTTTGTGCAACTGGAGTTGTTGTTGACGTTCGGTAGGCTGCAGTTGTTGTTGCAGTATGCGCAGCTGATAATTTTGTTGCAGTATGTGCAGCTGTTGTTGCAGTTGTTGTTTTTTATTTTTTTTTTTATTTTGCAGTTTTTGCAGCTTGTTGTTGTTGTTGTTGTTGTTGTTGTTGTTGTTGTTGTTGTTGTTGCTGTTGCGCAGTTGTTGTTGCTGTTGTTTCTGTCACTTTCGCTGCCACTGCTGCTGTTGTTGTTGCTATTCTTGTTGTTGGATGATGGTGGCGGTGGCTGTTTTTACTTCTGTTGTTGTTGTTATTGCTGCTGCTGTTTGTGGTGTAATTATTGCTGTTGTTGTTGCTGTTGTTGTTATTGTTTTGCTATTGCTGCTGCTGTTCTTGACGTTTATGCAGCTGTTCCTGTTTCTGTTAATATACCGTTGCTGCTGATGTTGCTACTTCTTTTAAATCTGTGGTCGATACTGCAATGCCGATATCGGCCCTGTCCATGCTTCCTCCTGCTTGTATTCTTGTCTTGCTTGCCACCTGGTCTGCGCACTCATCGTCCTTTACGCCGGCCAGCTGGTGAAATGGTGCGCTGGTTGACTCGCATCCTAATCGATAAGCAACACTCTAAAACCATGTTCGTGAGCTGCTAAATGAAGGAATTGCAACAAATGGGTGCTGCCCATCGAATACCATAACAGTGAATTAGGTTAGTAAGTAGGGAAATAAGTAAACGACCCATATTGTTATACACTCTCGGTGGCGAAGTGGTCAAGGACGCAGTTCGTAATCCCGCATACCGGGTTCGAAACACAGCTGCGAGCAATTAGGCAGCAAACCGCCTTGCGTTGAGTTTTTGAAAAATGGTATGAGAGCCGGTCGTTCAGAAAGCAATGGCAAACTACTGAATGTAAACTTGCCAAGAAATCACAAACAGCCCAAAAATGCTGGTATTGACTGCAACGTCCTGTAAAGGATATGCAACTAATTTTAACTCGGTTAGTGATGTCGTCAACTACACACCAGCCGCCTGTTCTTCTCAAGAAATGTCCTGGTACTAATGTTGGTCTCCATCGACAAGAAATCCCATGTCAATTTTCACGATTCGAAGCCTCCCCGATGAGAATCGAACCTGTTACCATAAGTCCGGCAACCCAGCGTCTTCCCAGTAAGCTACCGCTGCTCTTATATGAAGGGACTGCAAAGACTCGATGCTGCTGGACTGCATCACCACAGGGGATGTGTGAGACTGGTAAGCACACCTTCAGGGCATCACAACCCCGGACGTCTTCTAGACATTGCTAATCTTTCTCCGTCCTGGTTTCTTTCCCTGGGGTGTACTATTAACACAAGATGTTTGAGGAAGCTCAAGATGAGTCATTATAGCTTTGCTAGGTAAGGAGATAGGTAAATAAGTATATTGAAGATAGGTAGATAGGTATATTGTAGACGGGAAAGTAAGTATATTGAAGATAGGTAGATAGGTATATTGAAGATAGGTAGGTAGGTGGGCAGGTAGGCAGGCAGGTAATTAGCCAGGAAGGTAGGTATATTGTAGGCAGGCAGGCAGAAAGGTAGGCATGCATGCTGGTAGGTAGGTAGTTAAGTAGGTATTTAAATAGGCAGCTAGATAACTAGCTCGGTCTCTGTGGCTAAGGGCTTGCGAACGCGGTTTGTGAGCCCGTATACCCGGTTTCGAAACACAGCGGTGCTGGTTTTTTCGAAAAAGGTATAGGAGCCGGTCGTTCAGAAAGCAATGGCAAACTACTGAACGTACAATTTGCCCAGGAATCACGAACAGCGAAAATGCTGAGGTTGACTGCTACGTCCTGTGAAGGACATGCAACTTAATTTTTTTTTTAGATAACTAGAATGAAAGTTATATATATATATATATATATATATATATATATATATATATATATATATATATATATATATATATATATATATATATATATATATATATATATATATATATATATAGTGATATTCACTGGCAAGGATCGGAGCATAATGGGGAGGGGACGACCCGTTGCCGTGGTGTGTGCGTGCGTGCGTGTGTCGGCTTTTGTTGATACTTTGTCATGAATGAACAAGACCCGATTTCTCCAGAACCCCACGTGAGAGCTACAAACCAACAACAGTACAACAAAATCAATACACCGGAAGCAGTTTGATCTGAGCGTCGCCCAGCCGGAAGCACGTGCTCCATGTATTGACACTCTCAGTGGTCAATGGGAGAGGGTAGTTCCGGTACGTCAGAAGAGTGACGAGTGGTCGTTTCTGGTAGTGACGGTTGTTTAAATATTTATTTTTCTTAAAGTATAGTAACACTTAGTGCTTTTATATACAATTATCCCCCGGAATTGTGCTGGGGACATGAAATTCAGAGAGTCTATCTGGCCCGAAGTGATGAGAGCGATGATCACTGAAGGACCTGCTTCATAACGATAATGATTTCCCCGACTGGGCATCTGTTGGAAGAGCATCTGGATTGAACAAGTTGATGTAGGCGAATCTTCTTCTCGTTCTAATGTTCCTTACTTTCAGCAGTGGATGGCGCAATACCGGGAACAAGAAGAAGAGGCAGATGAAGGAAGACATGTACAAGACAGACATGAGCAGATCTATCAGGGCAGACATACATTACAAAACTAACTAAACCACTCTTTGATACGACTTATGGCGCATTGCAGGCTTCACTTCAACAATTGAGAGCATCTGTTGGATTTTAACCCCAAGATATGCTGGTGTGGTGGGAAACGAACAGGCGGACAGATTGGCGGGTCTGCACCACCGGCTGGTGTATTAGTGCATGATAAGACAGACGTGGTCCGGGCCTTTTGGGATGGAATGTGCAGTAGAGTAGAACTGATAGTTTATCACGACCTAGGGAGAATGGTGCAGGAGGGGGTGACCTGAGGATCTGGCCGACACTCAGGACTCCGGGGAAAGACCAGACGGACACATAATCAGACTACTACAGGTACCGTTAGTATTGGGACTCTTCGCTGGCTGTTGACTATGAGTACGGTGCTCATATAGGAGTGTTAGTTCTTGACTCAACTCATTGAGCATAATACGATAGATATATATTAGAAACCAATCAGCGCTCGGTGAGTGATGTTGTAAGAATAATACAGGACGGTTTCACTTCCACAAATAGTTCCTGGTACCTAGTATGGACTTGGTGGACATGGAGGCCCTTTTAATGTATAACATCCAACCAGATCAAGATTCGAACACAGGACATCAGCTGGCAATCAGTGGAGACATACAGTAAATTAAACATAGGTGCCAGTCTACCTACATCGGCAGAACAGAGAGTCAGTTAAATAACAGGGTGGACGAATGCATGCCCAATTGGATTGACAGATTCATAAACAAAGATTATGGGAACCTGGCCAAGCCGACACACCACAAACCTCCTATGGCATCGACTGGACGGCACAGTTTGGAAACTGGTCACGTGATTGATCGGAGCAAGGCGTTTCGCTTGTTGGTTACGATAAATTAGATAACATTAAACAAGAAATAGAAAGAGAGAAAATTAATATTTTAGGGATGTGAGAAACGAGATGGACAGGAGCAGGCGTTAAGACAGATGAAGATTTTAAGATTATTTATTCTGGAGGAGAAGATCGACAGAGAGGGGTGGCAATTATCTTGGATCGGCAGACATCAAAATCTGTTCAAGGATATTGGGCAGTATCAGACAGAGTTCTACTAGTTAAACTAAGCGGCAGACCTTTTAGCATAAACGTTATTCACATATATGCCCCAACAGGAGAATCCAGTGAAGATAGTGTAAAGGAATTTTATAATGACATTGAGTCTGCTTTAAAGAATTGTAAAAATTCAGAAATAAGCATCATAATAGGGGACTTCAATGCAAAAGCAGGAAATGGAGGTGATAGAAACACAGTAGGAAATCATGTTTTGGGAGAGAGAAACGAAAGAGGATACAGACTTGTAGAGTGGGCAAAAGAGCAGGAAGTGATTGTAGGAAACACTTGGTTTAAGCAACATCCTAGAAGATTATGGACATAGTGAAGTCCTAATAGCAGGATTAGAAACCAGATTGACTACATTTTGAATAGCAGAAGGTTTCGAAATGCGTTAACAATAGCAAAAACAGTTCCCAGTGCTGATTGTTATAGTGACCACAGATTACTTACAGGTACAGAAGGTCAAAGAAGGTCAAATATATAACAGGAAACACTAAATATGATCTGTGTACATTGAGAAATGACATGAAAATACAAAACAAATTCAACATAGAAGTAAAGAACAGATTCGATATATCGTCTGATCTAGAGATCCTATTTCAGGGTGTGTGGGATCAATGGGAAATGTTAAAGAATTCAATCAGTTTGGCAGCAGAAACAACTATTCCAAAATTAAAGAAGGTGGGTCGTAAGAAATGAATGACTGAAGAAATGTTACAACTAATGGAGACAAGAAGACTCCACAAAATTAATCCTGACAAATATGAAGAAATTCACAGACAAGTCAGAATATTATGTAAGGAGGCAAAAGAAGCATGGCTTGAGAAAAACTGCATAGAAATGGAAATACAACACAACACTCAAAATACCAAATTAGTGCACAAAAGAATTCAGGAACTTATTAATAAAAGAACAAAAACATCAGCAGGCTGTCTAAAAACTAAAGATGGCAAAATCATAATAGAAAAAGATCAGATTATACATGGATGGTCAGATTATGTGAAAAACCTTTGTGATGATAACAGAGACGAACAGTATGATATTAGATTTAATAATGAAGGGCCGCCAATTTTGAAGACGGAGGTTCGGAATGTTCTTAAACATATGAAAGCTGGCAAGACCCCCGGTTTAGATAACATAACAACAGAAATGATTAAAGCTTTAGACGAATATGGAATAGATCAAGTCACCAGACTGCTGAATACATTAAATGATACTGGAGATATACCTTCTGAATTATGTAATTGTATATTTATTTGCAATCCCAAAGAAATCAGGAACCTTGGAATGTGATCAACATAGAGCAATTAGTATAATGAGTCACATCACAAAGATTTTGCTAAGAATTATCATGCAAAGAATGAGGAAGAAGATACAACCTGGAATAGGGGAAGAACAATGCGGGTTTGTAGAAGGAAAGGGTACAGTAAATGCTGTGATCAGTTATTGTACGTTCTATAGAAGTAAACAAAGATATGCATCTTTGCTTTATTGACTACACACAAGCTTTCGATAGAGTAAGCCATGTCAACATGGTAGATATGCTTGCAGACCTACAAATTGATGGGAAAGACATTAGACTTATTAAAAACATAAATTGGAAGCAACAAGCTGCCATAAGGAGTGATAATGATGTGGGACAGTATCAACCTATTAAGAGAGGTGTGAGACAGGGATGTGTAATGTCTCCAGATCTTTTTTCCCTATACAGTGAAAATATTTTCAGAAATGTAGAGGATATAAATGGAATCAGCATTGGAGGACGAAACATCAATAACATTAGATATGCAGATGATACAGTATTGATTGCAGACAATGAGCAGGATCGGCAACAATTAGTAGATTCGGTTGTTGCACACAGTGAACAACTAGGGTTAGAATTAAATTGTAAACATACACATATTATGGTCGTCACTAGGAAGAACGAAATACCACAATGTAATATACAAGTAAATGGGAATATTCTTCAACAAGTGAATCGATACAATTATCTCGGAACAGTTATAACATCTGATGGGAGATCCTTGGAGAATTTAGAACAAGAATCGCATGGCGAAAGTAACCTTTAGCAAGATGAAAACCATACTGACCAAAAAAAAGATGTAAATTGAAATGAGAAAAAGAGTGTTGAGGTGCTACATAGAGAGTGCACTTTTGTATGGATGTGAAACTTGGACAATGATCAGTCAAGCAGAAAAACATCTGATTGCTGTTGAAATGTGGTTTCTGAGGAGAATGCAAAGAATTCCATGGACAGACAGAAAAACAAATGACCAAGTACTACAGGAGACAAATGAAAATAGTAAATTGATTAGAGAAATTAGACGTAGACAGTCAAAATTGTTTGGACATGTTATGAGAAGAAATGAATTGTAGAACTTGGTGACAACTGGCAAGATCGAAGGGAACAGACCAAGGGGAAGACCGAGAAGTAAATACCTGGATGTCTTGGATACATGGCATGGTCGAGACAGGAATATTGAGGTGATCCACGACTCTGGTGATCGAGTGAAATGGCGAGTCATTACCGCCCACGCTTTCCGGCATGGCACATGATGGATTCATCAACACACAAAATAGTCGCATGATAAATGTGGCAGAAGCGATCACGATTCATCTGCAGAAACCAGTCATATGCAAACAGAAAGACATGATAGTTTAAAATTACCGTGGTAGACAATTAAAATTACTGTGCGAGCATGTGTATATTTCAGCTTGAAGGATTTACCTAGTTACTTTATTTTATGTTGTGTGATTTCTGTAGTATGTACCTGACGAGATGCAGCGAAATATGTCAGGCAATAAATCGTGCAATCTATTTTATGTGTCTTCGTTATTCAAATTATTAGGTAGTTTGACGACAAGCCTAATGACTGCAATACTTACTTAATGAGGATGAGGAGAATGATAATAGTAATCTTGACGACTATCATGGTGATTATTTTGATGATTATGATGACAATGATGACGATGTTGTTAGTAATGATGGTGGTGGTTGTAGTGGTGGTGATGATAATGACGGTGGTGTTGGTGAGGGTGTGGTAGTGGTGGTGATCATAATTTACATTCCCAAGTCACGGACGAGAAGTCAACATTTTTGTCCAACTGACCAGTGTAGGGGGTTGAACCAACCACCTCGGCATCAACACACCGGAAGTTTAAGAGCGAGCACTCTTATCCATTCCGCCATGGTGACCTCCATTTGTTATAACAACAGTGGGTTACTTTGCCCGACCAGTTCGTTAATGGTTGTCACGGAAACTTTATCCGGTTCACGATCCGTTAGTCCGATTAATTTTCTCGTCTCTCTTGTCGTCTTGGGTCTCTCCTATCTGACTGGCTTCCAGAACAAGCCCTAATTATCCCCGAAGCCAACACTGTGTTCACTTGTTCATTTCCTTCTCGTTATTTTAATAGGGGTAATGAACGGGTTTTGTCACGATATCTTCCTGTTGTAATTTGTCTCTTTAGACTCGTTTTGTTTATTGTTTTCACATGATTTGTTTTCTTCTGTTATTGTTGTGTCTGATATATCATTTACACACACACACACACACACACACACACACACACACACGCGCACGCACACAACACACACACAGTGTCATTATGTGTGGGCGTGCAATGTTTCTGGTGTTGTCAATCCATCGTCTTCTCGGGCGTCCTCTGGATATCTTAGCAGATCTTCTTTGATGTAGCGCCAGTGCTGTTAGTTGATGGGTTGCATTCTAACGAGAAGGCTGAACCATTTGATCTTCTAACTTTCAATACATATTTCACTGTCTGTCTGATAACATCATTTCTTGTTCGGTCTCGGATAGTTTAGTTGGCAGCCTTCTCAAACGTATCATATATAAATAAATATTCCTCTTTTCCATTGTTTCTATGAGTTCTTCTTTACTGTGTATAGCGCAGGTATTCAGTGTGCTGATTTTGTGAATCGCTAATCTGTCTCGTTATGAGAAGAATTAAACTTAAGGACTTGGTTACTACTGGCAAAAGTGAGGTAAAAACAACACGGGTATGTTAGATAAATAAATACCTGAATGACTTGGTCACATGGCATGGTCGGGACAAGTACACAGAGCTGATCCACGACTCTGGTGATCGTGTGAGATGGCGAAACATGACCACCCACTCTTATCGGCATGGCACATGATGATGATATCATCTATCTATCTATTTATCTATCTATCTATCTATCTATCTATCTATCTATCGATAGTCCGTCCGTTCGTCCGTCTGCCTGTCTGTCTGTCTGTCTGTCTGTCTGATAACCTGTCAGTATATATATATATATGTCTGTATCGAAAATTAGAACAATAAATCACGTTGGATATGTAAAAGACATGAAAGTATATATACATGTTAAAAAAGAGGGAAGTGTACTCTAGAAGCATACATGTCTCAGACTGTTGACTCACGGTTAACAAGGGAAGACCCCCAATAACACACTCCCCCACTTCTTGCTTACAGGTGTACATCAGTCTTGTCGCAGCCTCCGTGTTTTTTATTCCCGCTTTCATTATCCTGGTGTGCTACATCGCCATCATCGTCCTCATCTTCAACAGCAGCCATCTTATCAACAACGTCTCCAGGAAGAACAGTACTAAAGATGGAGGTAAGATTGCCGATTGATGTTCTGTCATTTGTCTTCTGAACTTAACATTCCGGTATTTGTCATCAAAGCGGGTGTTTTGTCATTTGTCTTTCAGCATTAACGTTCTGTTATATGTTGTCAAAGTTGACATTCTGTCATTTATCTTAACTGATGACATTCGAAAATATATTTTCTAAAGCTGACATTCGGTCATTTGTCATCTAAAGCTGACATTCGGTCATTTGTTTTCTAAAGTTGACATTCTAACATTTGTTTTCTAAAGTTGACATTCTAACATTTGTTTTCTAAAGTTGACATTCCATCATTTTCTTAAGAAACTGACATTCTATAATTTATCATCAAAAGTTTACATCTGATATTATCTATTTTCAAACATTCACATTCGATCATATGTCTTCGGAGGTGATATTGTATCTCTTGTGTTCAAAAGCTGGCATTTTATCAAATGATTCAAACGGTGACATTCTATCAGTTGTTGCAAACGATGACATTGTATCAACTAATTCCAAAGGTGATATTGTATCAGTTTATTCAAAGTGTGCATTTCTATCATTTGTTTATGAACTTTGATATCATAGCCTTCATCTACAAGTCCTGATATTTTATTCCTTTATTTTGAAAAAAATCAGTCAGTTGTCTTTAAAACTTCACATTTTAAAATTTCTCTTAAAATATTCAGATTTAATCATTTATCTTCAGAAGCTGATATTTTCTCATTTGTATTCAGTAGCTTAAATGCTATCATTTATCTTCCCCAAAATGTTGATATTGTGTGTATTTGTTTCATTTGTCTTTAAAATTTGACATTCTTTAATTGGACGAACCCATGTGATATTCTTACGCGTGTTTTAAAAGTTTCAAATTGTAATTTGTCTTCTTATTTGACATTCTAACATGTGTCTTTAGAACTTGTCAATTGTCCTTAAAATGTCACATTCATGTGTTATCAGAATTTTACCTACTATTGTTTGACGTTAGTAGTAGTATACTAGGGTTTCCAGACCCCATTTTCAGCCTCCATAGTAGTGTTTATGAAGGAAATATGGGTAAAATGGCTCCAGAACCTGGAGGCTGATAGGGTTTATGAAGGAAATATTTTTTTGAGTTGGGCGGGGGGAAATTTTTGGTGGGAACTTTTTTTCGGCGTGTGGGAACGAAATTTTTGGCGCTGCCTGGTGGGTGTAAAAGTAATTAAGGTAAATGTTTAGTTGGTTCTGGAAAGCGAAGGGGGAAAGTTATTTTGGTTACGTCTATTAGTATGGGTAGTGATAAACAAGGGTGTGATGGGTCGTTCTACTCATGGGTATATGGTGGTGGCGTATATGAATATATTAGTATGGGTAGTGATGTATACACAAGGGTGTGATGGGTCGTGGTTTCTACTCATGGGTATATGGTGGTGGCGTAGACATAATGTGTATGCGTGGTGATGTATAAACAAGGGTGTGATGGGTCGTGGTTTCTACTCATGGGTATATGGTGGTGGTGTAGACATAATGTGTATGCATGGTGCTGTATAAACAAGGGTGTGATGGGTCGTTCTACTCATGGGTATATGGTGGTGGCGTATATGAATGTGTATGCATGGTGCTGTATACACAAGGGTGGGATGGGTATATGGTGGTTACGTATATGAATGTGTTAGTATGCGTGGTGTAGTATAAACAAGGGTGTGATGGGTCGTGGTTTCTACTCATGGGTATATGATGGTGGTGTAGACATAATGTGTATGCATGGTGATGTATACACATGGGTGTGATGGATATATGGTGGTTACGTATATGAATGTGTATGTGTAGTGATGTATACACAAGGGTGTGATGGGTATATGGTGGTTACGTATATGAATGTGTATGTGTAGTGATGTATACACAAGGGTGTGATGGGTATATGGTGGTTACGTATATGACTGTGTTAGTATGCGTGGTGTAGTGATGTATAAACAAGGGTGTGATGGGTCGTGGTTTCTACTCATGGGTTGGATATATGGTGGTGGCGTATATGAATGTATTAGTATGTGTGGTGTAGTGATGTATAAACAAGGGTGTGATGGGTATATGGTGGTTACGTATATGAATGTGTTAGTATGCGTGGTGTAGTGATGTATAAACAAGGGTGTGATGGGTCGTGGTTTCTACTCATGGGTTGGATATATGGTGGTGGCGTATATGAATGTATTAGTATGTGTGATGAGTAATGTATAAACAAGGGTGTGATGGGTCGTGGTTATACTCGACGAAGTAAGAGGTGTAGATGGTTACTATCATCTGAACAGTGTGATAGTAGTGAAGGTAAAGGGTGGTATATTCACTACCATCATTACAAAGGAAAGCGTATAAAGTTATAATGGGTATGGTGGTAAGGGGTATTAGTGATCAAGTAGGAGTGATACAGGGGTGGTCATAAATATAATAAGAGGTGTTCGCAATTACACACTGGTCAACCAGTGGTCAAGCAATGGTCAAGTAAGGGTCAAGTAGTCAAGTAAGGAAATTTTACGGAAAAGTGATTGTAATGATATGGTGGTGATTAAAGAGTGGTAAATTAGTGGTCAATCAGTGGTCAAGCAGTGGTCAAGTGGTCAAGTAAGGAAAATTTTAGGGGAAATTGGTCGTAGTGACATGGTAATGTTTAATTAGTGGTAAATTAGTGGTCAAGTAGTGGTCAAGCAGTGGTCAAGCAGTGGTCAAGTGAGGAAATTTTAGGGAAATGTTAGGGAAAAGTGATTGTAATGAGATGGTGATGATTAAAGAGTGGTAAATTAGTGGTCAAGTAGTGGTCAAGCAGTGGTCAAGTGGTCAAGTAAGGAAAATTTTAGGGAAAATTGGTCGCAGTGACATGGTAATGTTTAAATTAGTGGTAAATTAGTGGTAAATTAGTGGTCAAGTAGTGGTCAAGCAGTGGTCAAGCGGTGGTTAAGTGAGGAAAAATTTAGGGAAATTTTAGGGAATAGTGATTGTAATGATATGGTGATGATTAAAGGGTGGTAAATTAGTGGTCAAGTAGTGGTCAAGCAGTGGTCAAGTGAGAAAATTTTAGGGGAAAAGTGATTATAGCGACATGGTGATGCTTAAAGGGTGGTAAATTAGTGGTCAAGTAGTGGTCAAGCAGTGGTCAAGTAGTGGTCAAGTGGTCGAGTGACCACTTAAATTGTAGAGGACGATGTGTCTAAGATTATGGTAGTGATTAAAGTGATCGATGACGTGGTCAAGCAGTGGTCAAGCAGTGGTCAAGTAGTCGAGTGACCACTTAAATTGTAGGGGAAAGTATGTATAGTGCAATGGTGGTGGGTAAAGTGAGGAAGAATCAATAGTAGTGATAATACTACTACGAATATTAGCGACAAGCACAAAGACAACCAAGTACATACTTGATACACACAAATACAAAGACAACGAAACACACACGTACACACATACAGATACAGAAGTACAGACAAACCATACCATTACTACTGTCACAACAACAGCTATACACGAGTACACACCCATAATCAAAGACACAAAGAGGGTCACACACACACACATACAAACACAAAGGCAACCATACACAGACAACCCATACCATTACTACTGTCATCACAACTATACACACACGTGTACACACATACAAGCACAAAGTCAACCGCACACACCCATAAACATCCACTCAAGTACAGACACAGGAAAACAAAGAAGCAAACAAGGACAGACACACTCACACATAATCAATTACACAAATACACACCTACAAACACAAAGACAACCACACACAGACACATTTGTACATACAGACATACACATAAAGACAGACAAGCACAAAGACAAACCATACCATTACTACTGTCACAACAACAGATATACACATGTGCAGACACACACTCACCCATACACAAGAACACTCAAAGACAAATACAAAGACAGCCAAGTACACACACATACACACCCATCGCCTAGGATTACTACTGTCATCACAACTATACTCAAGTACAGACACACCCATCGCCTAGCATTACTACTGTCATCACAACTATATACAACCACGTACAGACACGCGTACAACAACAAAGACAGACACAAAACACATACAGACACCCATACACACTTGATACACTTGTACATACAGACACATAAGTACACAAAAAACAAAGACACACCCAAAACATTACTACTGGTACCTCAATCAGTACAGATACACTTACCCATAAGACTAAACTATACAAACCACATACCCCCTTTTGGTAAAGAACGCGGATGTCCGAGACAGCCCCTACGTCATCACCGCCATGTGTAAAAGTCATTAAGTGGTAGCATGAGTCATCGGTTTGTGGGAAGCAGGCGGGCGGCGTGAGAATAGCTTGTCTACAAAATTGCTATGTCAGCTACGTCGTGTGCAGACCCAGTGTATAAAAATAGAAGGCGTCTCTTGTGAGCACAGTACCAGTTCACGGGCTGACTTGGGTATCTACAGAGGTGCTTCAGGCTGGTGTGAGCAGTGTTCGTGTAGTAAGCAGATATTGTTCACGTACTGACTTGGCTAGCTACAGCGGTGAAACTTGGTGTGAGCATTGTTCGTGTAGTAACCAGCTATTTTTCACGTAGTGACTTGGCTAGCTACAGCAGTGAAACTTGGTGTGAACCTTATTCGTTTCGTCGGCATCTGATAAAACAGTGAAACATTGTATACAACAGAACTTTTTCGCTGTTGTAAAAATCGAAAGTGTGACTTATGACCAGTTTATCAATATGACCACCAGATCTACTTTCACGTGTTCAGTGTGCGACAAAGCCTATTGTTATAAGTATAACCTTAATCGTCACATTCGGACCATTCACGGTACGAAACCACACTTATGTCATATCTGTGGACAACTTTTCAACAGAAAAGGCAATCTACAAAGACACATACGAACACACCATCAACCACGTATGAATACATCAAACACTACAACAGCAGAGACGACAGCACCACGTGTATATTTACACCATCATCGTAGTCTAAGTCAAGTACCAGACTACCACCACTGTGACTTCAATGATAACCTTACCCGCTACAATGGGAACATTCACAATGATTATCCCTGTCAGGTACGTGACAATCTATACAATTCGAACCTACAACGTTACTTACATCACCAGACACCACGAGAAACGATGACACCCTTAGACACCCTGGCAACAAGTCCACTCATAGTAGCAGAGGATATCCAACCAAATGATAGAGACAGCTTGGCAGCCCTTAAGGCGTACTGCAAGGACCTCTCGATTATGCTACCCAATCAACTGGTAGTATTAGAAAAAAGTGTCGACCACCGCTATCGGGTGGTTTTGGTATGATAAAAAGAAGTATTCAGATATCTTGTATGATATCTCATACATGTCTTTATTCTGGATCCGAAACAAATAAGGTATGTGTGATGACTTCAACAACAACAGTGTTTTTTATAGTCAACCAGCAGAGCCCAGAAGAATGAAGATCACTAAACCAGAACTTTTTGGTTTTTCACTAATCATGTATGTCATTGATTTTTTTCTTATGATATATCACTAAACTGCTTTTCACTAATCATGTATGTCATTGATTTTTGTCTTATGATATATCACTAAACTGTTTTGATGAATATGTTGTGAACACACATATTTTGGTGATAAAAATATTGAAATCAAGATTTTTGTTTTGTTGATTTTCTTTAGTGGGTTGTGTGCATGATGTTGTCTTGATGAAACAGAGCTTACATTACCAGACATGAACAAACTCGGGGGGGGGGGGGGGGGAATTTTTCTATTTTTTATAAGACTTGATGATATTTTTATAAGTTTTGGTTGAGATATTTCAGTATTTGGTTGACCTTTTCCCTTTTGGTTGACAAATTTTCCTAGTTTTTATAAGTTTAGTTGAAATATTTATAAATTTGCTTGAAAGTCTCTTCCCATTTGCTAATCATATTGTCCTACTTTTCCTAAATTTGGCCGAGACATTTCATATTTTGGCCTTTTTACCCTTGGTTAACTCCTAGTTTTCATACATTTGCCTGAAATATTTCTGTATTTGCCATAACTTTTCCCCTGAGTTTGTTCATGTCTGTATAAAATGTCTCTGTGCATGTCTGTATGTGTCTCTGTTCCATCAAGAAAAAGACAACGTCATGAAAACAACCCACTAAAGAAAATCAACAAAACAAAAATCTTGATTTCAATATTTTTGTCACCAAAATATGTGTGTTCACAACATATTCATCAAAACAGTTTAGTGATATATCATAAGAAAAAAATCAATGACATACATGATTAGTGAAAAACCAAAAAGTTCTGGATTAGTGATCTTCATTCTTCTGGGCTCTGCTGGTTGACTATCAAAAACACTGTTGTTGTCGAAGTCATCACACATGAGATATCTGAATACATCTTTTTATCATACCAAAACCACCCGGTAGCGGTGGTCGACGCTTTTTTCTAATACTACCATTTGATTGGGTAGCATAATCGAGAGGTCCTTGCAGTACGCCTTAAGGGCTGCCAAGCTGTCTCTATCATTTGGTTGGATATCCTCTGATACTATGAGTGGAGGTGTTGCCAGGGTGTCTAAGGGTGTCATCCTTTCTCGTGATGTCTGGTGATGTAAGTAACGTTGTAGGTTCGAATTGTATAGATTGGTACGTATCTGACAGGGATAATCATTGTGAATGTTCCCATTGTAGCGGGTAAGGTTATCATTGAAGATACAGTGGTGGCAGTCTGGTACTTGACTTACACTACGAGGCTGTTGTAAATATACATATGGCGCTGTCGTCTCTGGTTCTGATGTATCCATAGGCCGGTGATGACGTATTCGCATGTGTCTTTGTAGATTGTCTTTTCTGTTGAAAAGTTGTCCACAGATATGACATAAGTATGATTTCGTACCGTGAATGGTCCGAATGTGACGATTAAGATTAATCGCATCACGGAAGTCTTTGTCGCACACTGAACACGTGAAAGTAGATCTGGTGGTCATATTGACAACTGGTCATAAGACACACTTTCGCTTTCTTACAACATCAAAAAGTTCTAGTGTATACAATGTTTCACTGTTTTATCAGATGCCGACGACACGAATAAGGCTCACACCAAGTTTCACTGCTGTAGCTAGCCAAGTCACTACATGAACAATATCTGCTTACTACACGAATAACGCTCACACCAAGTTTCACCGCTGTAGCTACCCAAGTCAGCACGTGAACTGGTACTGTGTTCACAAGAGACGCCTTCTATTTTATACACTGGGTCTGCACCCTACATAGCTGCCGTGGCAGTTTTGTAGACAAGCTATTCTCACGCCGCCCGCCTGCTTCCCACAAACCGATGACTCATGCTACCACTTAATGACTTTTGCACATGGCGGTGATGACGTAGGGGCTTTCTCGGACATCCGCGTTCTTTACCAAAAGGGGGTATGTGGTTTGTATAGTTTAGTCTTATGGGTAAGTGTATCTGTACTGATTGAGGTACCAGTAGTAATGTTTTGGGTGTGTCTTTGTTTTTTGTGTACTTATGTGTCTGTATGTACAAGTGTATCAAGTGTGTATGGGTGTCTGTGTGTGTTTTGTGTCTGTCTTTGTTGTTGTACGCGTGTCTGTACGTGGTTGTATATAGTTGTGATGACAGTAGTAATGCTAGGCGATGGGTGTGTCTGTACTTGAGTATAGTTGTGATGACAGTAGTAATCCTAGGCGATGGGTGTGTATGTGTGTGTACTTGGCTGTCTTTGTATTTGTCTTTGAGTGTTCTTGTGTATGGGTGAGTGTGTGTGTCTGCACATGTGTATATCTGTTGTTGTGACAGTAGTAATGGTATGGTTTGTCTTTGTGCTTGTCTGTCTTTATGTGTATGTCTGTATGTACAAATGTGTCTGTGTGTGGTTGTCTTTGTGTTTGTAGGTGTGTATTTGTGTAATTGATTATGTGTGAGTGTGTCTGTCCTTGTTTGCTTCTTTGTTTTCCTGTGTCTGTACTTGAGTGGATGTTTATGGGTGTGTGCGGTTGACTTTGTGCTTGTATGTGTGTACACGTGTGTGTATAGTTGTGATGACAGTAGTAATGGTATGGGTTGTCTGTGTATGGTTGCCTTTGTGTTTGTATGTGTGTGTGACCCTCTTTGTGTCTTTGATTATGGGTGTGTACTTGTGTATAGCTGTTGTTGTGACAGTAGTAATGGTATGGTTTGTCTGTACTTCTGTATCTGTATGTGTGTACGTGTGTGTGTGTTTCGTTGTCTTTGTATTTGTGTGTATCAAGTATGTACTTGGTTGTCTTTGTGCTTGTCGCTAATATTCGTAGTAGTATTATCACTACTATTGATTCTTCCTCACTTTACCCACCACCATTGCACTATACATACTTTCCCCTACAATTTAAGTGGTCACTCGACTACTTGACCACTGCTTGACCACTGCTTGACCACGTCATCGATCACTTTAATCACTACCATAATCTTAGGCACATCGTCCTCTACAATTTAAGTGGTCACTCGAACCACTTGACCACTACTTGACCACTGCTTGACCACTACTTGACCACTAATTTACCACCCTTTAAGCATCACCATGTCGCTACAATCACTTTTCCCCTAAAATTCCTCACTTGACCACTTGGCCACTGCTTGACCACTACTTGACCACTAATTTACCACCCTTTAATCATCACCATATCATTACAATCACTTTTCCCTAAAATTTCCCTAAATTTTTCCTCACTTAACCACCGCTTGACCACTGCTTGACCACTACTTGACCACTAATTTACCACTAATTTACCACTAATTTAAACATTACCATGTCACTGCGACCAATTTTCCCTAAACTTTTCCTTACTTGACCACTTGACCACTGCTTGACCACTACTTGACCACTAATTTACCACTCTTTAATCATCACCATCTCATTACAATCACTTTTCCCTAACATTTCCCTAAAATTTTCCTCACTTGACCACTGCTTGACCACTACTTGACCACTAATTTACCACTAATTTAAACATTACCATGTCACTACGACCAATTTCCCCTAAAATTTTCCTTACTTGACCACTGCTTGACCACTGATTGACCACTAATTTACCACTCTTTAATCACCACCATATCATTACAATCACTTTTCCGTAAAATTTCCTTACTTGACTACTTGACCCTTACTTGACCATTGCTTGACCACTGGTTGACCAGTGTGTAATTGCGAACACCTCTTATTATATTTATGACCACCCCTGTATCACTCCTACTTGATCACTAATACCCCTTACCACCATACCCATTATAACTTTATACGCTTTCCTTTGTAATGATGGTAGTGAATATACCACCCTTTACCTTCACTACTATCACACTGTTCAGATGATAGTAACCATCTACACCTCTTACTTCGTCGAGTATAACCACGACCCATCACACCCTTGTTTATACATTACTCATCACACATACTAATACATTCATATACGCCACCACCATATATCCAACCCATGAGTAGAAACCACGACCCATCACACCCTTGTTTATACATCACTACACCACGCATACTAACACATTCATATACGTAACCACCATATACCCATCACACCCTTGTTTATACATCACTACACCACACATACTAATACATTCATATACGCCACCACCATATATCCAACCCATGAGTAGAAACCACGACCCATCACACCCTTGTTTATACATCACTACACCACGCATACTAACACAGTCATATACGTAACCACCATATACCCATCACACCCTTGTGTATACATCACTACACATACACATTCATATACGTAACCACCATATACCCATCACACCCTTGTGTATACATCACTACACCACGCATACTAACACATTCATATACGCCACCACCATATACCCATCACACCCTTGTTTATACATCACCACACATACACATTATGTCTACACCACCACCATATACCCATGAGTAGAAACCACGACCCATCACACCCTTGTTTATACAGCACCATGCATACACATTCATATACGCCACCACCATATACCCATGAGTAGAACGACCCATCACACCCTTGTTTATCACTACCCATACTAATAGACGTAACCAAAATAACTTTCCCCCTTCGCTTTCCAGAACCAACTAAACATTTACCTTAATTACTTTTACACCCACCAGGCAGCGCCAAAAATTTCGTTCCCACACGCCGAAAAAAAGTTCCCACCAAATATTTCCCCCCGCCCAACTCAAAAAAATATTTCCTTCATAAACCCTATCAGCCTCCAGGTTCTGGAGCCATTTTACCCATATTTCCTTCATAAACACTACTTTGGAGGCTGAAAATGGGGTCTGGAAACCCTAGTATACTACTGACGTTATTATTTTATTTGTCTTCTGAATCTTGCATTTTATCATTTGTTTTCAACATCTTGACATTCCATCAATTGTCTTCACATTACATCATTTGTCTTACATTTGACATTCTATATTTGTCTTCAACTTTTGACATTCTATCATTTGCCTTCAACATTTGACATTCTATCCTTTTTCTCCAACATTTGACATTCTATCCTTTTTCTCCAACATTTGATATTCTATCATCTTTCTTCAACATTTGACATTCTACAATTTGTCTTCATGAGAGATACCGACACCACCTCAGCTCAATCAATGTCCTGACATAGGAAAATTGCGGGTATATGAAGTTGTAGTCCCGGTAGACCTGCAGCACGGGTGAATAGATGGCCAAACATTGCCTACTGAAGAGACCTCTAGAGGTGATATCTAGCCCTTTTCCGACCGGGCTTATGACAGTGGCAGCGTAACGTCCTAACCATGACATGCCTGCTAATGAAGACAAAACTTCCTATTCAGCTACATGTCTATATGACAGACCGGAAACTCTCGAGAGTCCAGCAAACGTAGGTCCGTGTACCGAGGCTCCGCCGGATTCAATGCGCGACTTGGAACACGAGCAGCCGGAAAGGGGACATGGGTAATCTGCGGCACGTTTCCCTTGGAGATGGTACTTCGGTATGCGGTTGGGGAGAGGGGAGGAGAGATCTGTACCCCAACCTCACTCGAATAAAGGCAAGCCTATTTCGGAGCTCACGTGATATGGATGTGAATGTGTCGGGCTTAACGCTAAAATCCAGCCTTTCAGGGGATTGAAAGCCAACTAAGTACGAACGAACGAATGAATTTCATTTGCAATGGGTAACAAAATGGTGGTTCGAATCCACCTTAAGGCGTGGATATTTTTTTAATCAAGAAAAAAAAGAACACCCCACACTTGCGCAGTCCGCGGCGACTGCACTAGCCAAGCCACCTGAATTCCTGAAGCTCAAAACTCCAGGCAGTAGATGATATTTTGTTAACAATGATTGGGCAATAGTTCATGCCTCGCATCTGCATTTTGCCACAGTAACGATTAGTTACTTGCGTATCCTTTACAGGACGTCGCTGTCAATCCCATCATTTGTTTGGCTATTTTGATTTCTTGACAACTTTTTTACGTTCGGCAATTTTGACATTGTTTTCTGAACGACTCTAGCTCATACCATTGAATGAAAACCAGCGCAAGGCAGCCTGCTTCCAAATTTCCCGCAGCTGTGTTTCGAATGTGGTCTACGAAATTGTGAATTGCGTTCGTAACCCCTTCACCATAACGTCGGCTCACAGTAAAAAATAAAACAGCTCAAAGGATTGAATATATAGGGTGTATTTTTAATGACTGTGGGGTTTTGAAAATATTGCCGTTCCAAGTTTTGTATTCACTTCTGTGAACTCATGCAACATAAAAGGTAAATACAAAACTTGGAACGGCAATATTTTCAAAAGCCCCACAGTCGTTAAACATGCACCCTGTAAAAGTCAAACTGCACCTCCAAAAGAATTTCCAGAACTAGGACAGTCTAGCAATACTCCTTCATATCTAGGTTGTTTACAACAGGAAGTTAAAATTCGTGGGGGACAAATGTGTGCGCACTAACTCACATATGCAGATTGGTCATCATCACACCGCGTGACATGCCGATATGCGTAGTTGGTCAAGTTTCGCCATATCACACGATCGTGGATCAGTCGCGTGTTCTTGTCTCGGCCATACCTTGTGGCCAAGCAATCTAGATATTTACTTCTCTGCCTTGCCCTTGTTCTTTTTCCCCTCAATCTTGCCAGTTGTCACCAAGGTATCTAGTTTAATTCTTCTTATAGCTTGCCCAAAACATTTTTACTGTCTATATGTAATTCTTCTAATCAGTTTACAGTTTCCTTTGTTTCTTGTAGGACATGGTTATTGTTTTTTTTTTTTTTTCCATGGCATGCTTTGTATTTTCCTCAGAAACCACATTCCCACTGCCATTAGATGTGTTTTTTCCCCCAGCTTGTCTGCTCATTGCAGATTGCTCTAGGTCTTGCAACGAAAAGGATCAAGAAATATTAACATTTTAAGAGCCACCATCTCAGACATTTCCAACATTTTATGAATTCTTTCAGGACAAACCTTGGCGGACAATCAGGACATATCAGAATCAGTGCCAAACTTTCTGTTTGGACCGAACAATAATGGATGGCAGAAAATGGGAAATAGTAGAGTGGTACAGTTATGACCTAAAAGTTGTTAATATGGTAGCAGACAAGTTGTATTATATATCAAATTAAAACAGGTTGCTTGAGGAAAACTGCTGTATTGATATTTTTATTGAGACAACATTTAGCATTGACAACATTTCGGTTATATCTAAGCCCATGGCAGATATTGAAAGTCCCTTAAGGCCTTTATTTTGGCACTTCATCAGACACTGAGAAAATTAGCCCTTTCTCTGCCTAACAATGACCATATATGTTGTACTGGTGCCCGTTTTTAATAGACGTTTGAACAGGAGTGTTGATTTCTTTCGACGATTCCACTAGCTTATATAAAAACGTGAATGACTTTTATTTGCAGAATTGTTGCGAGAAAACAGTACGAGAGGCGGGAGAACTGTAAACTGTCAAAGTTCACGGGGAATAATCCCGCAGGCCAAGATTAGAACTATTAAAATGACTTTTCTTATCGTTCTTGGTAGGTCTTTCGGGAAATTAAGTGTAATATGTGATATTTGCCCGTTTGTGTGTGTTTCTTAATGTATTACAGCCAGTCTGTCTGCCTGGTTGACTATTGGCTGATCTGTCTGTCTGTCTGTCTGACTGTCTGTCTATCTGCCTGCTTGCCTGTCTGTCTGTCTGTCTGTCTGTCTGTCTGTCTGTCTGTCTGGAACAAAATACAAATTTGCCGAATACCGGCTTACCTCAGAGTCAACGCAAACACACAACATCCACTGCATAGTGAAATTAAGAAGGTAAGGCAGCAAGTTACAAAGAGGAAAGTCGTGGATGGGTCAAGCCGAAGTCATTCTTCAATAGGTGTGTTCACTTGAAGACTTAGAACACGGCGAGGAGTGGGTACAAATGCCAACAGAGTTCTGTACATCTTTTTCAGTGTGCATCCAACTAGACAGGAAATGCAGACCAGAAAACTCAGCTGCTGTGGAGGCGGAAATACAAGCTTTGATCTTCGAGAATTCTTTAGAGGGTGATGCTTTCATTTACACAGATGGGTCAGTCGTTCGACGAGTGAGAAGTTCATGGGCCTTTACGACTTAGGCCGGAGGAAGAACTATGAAGGAAGATTCTGGTGTTTTTGCCTTGACCACAAGTAGCCTGACTATGGAAGTTATGGCAGTAAGTAACGCAATAACATGGCTTTAGACACAGACCTTCACTCGGGCATGTTTCCGTAGTGACTAAATGCGTATACTCAGGGACTTAGCGATTTGTTAGATCCGAAGAGGGCGGTTGCTGTCCCTGGAACGATCTCAGCTGGCAAAGATTAGTCACATTTTCGGGTTACAAAGAAATGAACAGGCTGATAAGCTTGCGTGTAGGGATACTGTGGAAGGCGGACGAGCCATGGATCAGGCTGATATTCTGAATGCTCTACGATAAGTAAGTCGTTCGTGAGAACCAAGTGATGACTATGAATTTTCAACCATGGTTAGCCTGCGAGAACAGCAAGTTAAAAGAGATGTGGCCAAACAAAACCACTGCGCAGGAAGTCAAAAAGATTAATAAACCAACACAGAACTGGTGTCGTTAGCCGCTACACGCTGCGGGATTTGCTGAGGAGGGAATCAGAGCACTTATGGACTGAATGACTCGATGTGCAATGAGAATAATCTGTCGATTAACTAACTAACTATCTGTCTGTCTGTATGTCTGTCTGTCTCCAGCTAAAGGTTGGGCGGACACATAATCAGACTGCAGATGGAACCACAGTAATGAGACTGCGACAACTGTTGGAAATGAGGACGATCCCATATAGGAAAGTCCCGAGTGCTGTAGAGCCGGTTCTTGACTTAAATCATCTCAATTATATATATATATATATATATATATATATATATATATATATATATATATATATATATATATATATATATATATATATATATATATATATATATATATATATATAATTACCGTTTAATATATGCGTTATGTGTTCCGTTGGCTAATTACCCTTTAATAACATTTATTCCGTTATCTACTTTGCAGTTTTCATTCTTTGCTGGAGTCCGTATTTTATATTCAATCTTTGTCACGTGTTTGGGGCCCTGCCGAGGTCGCAGTCCATTGAGAAGATCACAACTTTTATACAGAGTATGGCCCCACTGAACTCTGCCGCAAATCCTATAATATATGGGATTTTTAGTACCAGAGTATGTCGTTATATTAAGTAAGTTTACAAATCCTAGTTTCTCTGTGTATTTGTTTAAGTGGTGTTAAAGATATATTTACAGCCTTCACTGCTGTCTGCATGTAAGATTGACTAAAAGTAGACAAGTCGAGAAATATATAATGAGGGCAGAAATGCGGTTTCTAAAGAACGTTCAAATAATACCATGGACGGGCAGGGAAAAAAAGTGAACAAAAGAATTCTTCCAACAAAAAAAAAAAACAGTTGAAACAGTATACTGAGACAGATGTAGAATATTTTTGGGGTACTACAAACTGCAGCTCCTCCTCCTCCTCCTCCTCCTCCTCCTCCTCCTCCTCCTCCTCCTCCTCCTCCTTCTTCTTCTTCTTCTTCTTCTTCTTCTCCTTCTTCTTCTTCTACTTCTTCCATTACTACTACCACTACTACTACTACCACTACAACAACAACAACAACAACTACTACTACTACTACTACTACTACTACTACTACTACTACTACTACTAATACTACTACTACTACTACTACTACTACTACTACTACCACCACTACTACTACTACTACCACTACTACCACTACTACCACTACTACCACTACCACTACTACCACTACCACTACTACCACTACCACTACTACCACTACCACTACTACCACTACTACCACTACCACTACTACCACTACCACTACTACCACTACCACTACTACTACTACTACCACTACAACTAATACTGCTGCTGCTGCTGCTACTAATGCAGTTGTCTTCTGCACCAACACAGGCGTATCCCACTGGTCAGCCGAGTGCCCTCCTCCATTAGAGACTGCTGCATTCACAGAAGCCCCTCGCCGAAGTGGTCAACGGGCGATTATACCAGCATTAGCGAGACGGAGGACTTCAGGTAGCAGCCTTGTGTTTGACATCAGTTGATCCATTGTTTCATCATTATCATCATCATGTGATCATGATCATCACCAGCATCATCTTTCTTATCATTATTATCACTACCACCAAAATTATTTCATCATGATCATCACCAACATCATCATTCTCAGCATCATTATCAATAGCAACACCATCATCATTATCCCCATAATCACAAACCATCATCATCATTATCACCACCATCATCACTACAACATCATTTTCACCACCAAACATCATCATCACCACCACCACCATTATCACCACCACCTCCATCATTATCATGAGCATTCTCATTATCACCACCATCATCACGATCATCATTACCCTTGTCGAAAGAAAGAAAGAAAGAAAGAAAGAAAGAAAGAAAGAAAGAAAGCAGGCAGGTAGGCAGGCAGGCAGGCAGGCAGGCAGGCAAGCAGGCAGGCAAGTTGGCTGGCTGGCTGGCTGGCTGACTGACAGGCAGGCTGATAGGCTGACATACAGACAGGTAGATGATGTGGCTGCGGGG
>JACEFZ010009188.1:0-17500 GCA_014155875.1 Cepaea nemoralis
TGCTGACCAATAAAAAGATGTCAATTGAAACGAGAAAAAGAGTGTTGAGGGGATACATAGAGCCTGTTCTTGTGTATGGATGTGAAGACAATGAGCAGTCCCGCTGAATCTGCTGGCTGTGGAACTGACGTTTCTGAGGAGAATGCAAAGCGACACATCGTGATTCGCTTCTCTGGCGCCTATGTTGGGTATAGTTAGCGACCATGGGCGTTATTCGATCCGTCAGTGACACCACCTAGCTCAGTTAAATACTCGGCCACTGCCACACTATCCCACCAAACAGTAGGACTCGAACCTGTCTAGCGCTATGGCGGCAACTAGACATCCTTGTTATACATTTACGTCTTAATATACTCTTAGAAAACTCCGCCTAGGGTGGACACCCTTATCGCCCTGCAGCGTGATTCGAACCACCAATGATATAACCTAGCTCCGTTACATACTCGACCACCACCCCGCACATACCAACCACACAGTGAGATTCGAACCTGTCAAGCGTAATGGCAGTAACTAGAACCCCCAGTTACACATTGGTGATATCCCACTATGACCAACTACGCACCCCCGCCATCTTTCGCCACTTACCAACCCACCCCACACATCATTCTTTGCGCTTATTATTTTATTCAGACATCGCCCTTGATTAAAAACAGATGGCACCAGCGACCTCCCTCGACCCCGACACTGATATTCAACTGCCGGCAATATCGACTTTTTGCTGACAGTTGTTCGCCGATCTTACCAAAGATACAAATACATCAACCCGTAACAGCCTGCCCACACCTATCGATTATGCAAGCGTCTATACAAAACGGGAAGTAATTAATTCATTACACCGGCTGACATATTCTGAATCAATTAGCAAACCTGCCGCCGCCGTTATCGAACTCATCTTTACTGACCCTACCCACCTAGTTCAACCTTTTCCTTTGTTACACATGATTAATATCACCAACTACATTGCATAATTTACAGGCCATTTAAATTCTTTTTTAACCCACAGACAATCAAAAAACATATAGGAAAAACACGAAGAATATTCTACCGGGTGGTATGAATCTTCATACCACACGGCATCGTCATACCACGCGTCATACCACATTTTATGACACATTTCATACCACAAAATATGCCACATTCCGAGGGATTTACAACATGCATTACTACTTATGATACAACTATCCTATACGCAAGCAGCTGTTAGATAAGTCTGTGAAGCATCCAACTGGTTTTAAGTAAAAATGGGAGTAGTGTGGGACTGCAATCTCTCCCCGTACCTATTCAATACCTATGAAGAAATTGTAATGTGTCGCGTGATAAATGTTAAGGCCATTGACAATTTGGATACATTCATAATCAGTGTACATCGAATTCCAGAACTTAGACATGCAGATGAGAGGTTTATTCTCTCTAATAGTGGCATGGATTAGAAACGTTATTCTTGTCTGTCAAGAGACACAATTAAGAATACACTCTTTTTTCTGAACTTAACAAGGAAGCAAAAATAATATCCGCAGACAAAACGACACGTCAAACAGAATTGACAATGATCAGCTTGACAAGGATGCCAGGTCTGGAGGAGTTAGGGTGGATGGTGTGACCATAACCACATTGCCCACCGAGTGTCGAGAGGTCCATCTGGGTTTAGCCCCATATGCTAGATTTAGATCCCACACTTTATCCTTCATACACTTTTATCAAAGAATTATCCCATACACTTGTTACAACAATGATCCCATACAGTTGTATCAACAATTATCCTTCATACACTCGTATCAATAATTATCCCATAAACTTGTATCAGCAATTATCCCATACATTTGTATCAACAATTATCCTTCATACACTTGTATAAACGAATTACCATTCTTACACGTTTATCAAACAATTATTCCATACACTTGTAACAGTAATTATCCCATAAACTTGTATCAACAATTATCTCATACACGTGCACCAACAATTATCCCATACACTTGTATCAACAATTATCCCATACACTTGTATCAACAATTATCTTATACACTTGTATCAACAATTATCCCATACACTTGTATCAACAATTATCCCATACACTTGTATCAACAATTATCCTATACACTTATACCAACAATTATCTCATACACGTGTACCAACAATTATCCCATAAACTTGTATCAACAATTATCCCATACACTTGTATCAACAATTATCCCATACACTTGTATCAACAATTATCCCATACACTTGTTAGTTAGTTAGTTAGTTGGTCGACAGATCATCCTCGTTGCACATCGAACCATTCAGTCCATAAGTGCTCGGATCCCCTCCTCAGCAAATCCCGCAGTGTGTAGCGGCTAACGACGCCAGTTCTGTGTTGGTTTATCAATCTTCTTTGGCTTCCTGCGTAGTGTTCTTGTTTGGCCACCCCTCTTTTAATTTGCTGCTCCCGCAGTCTGGCCATTGTTGTAGATTCACAGTCATCACTTGGTTCTCGCAAAAGTCTCACTTCTCGTAGAGCATTCAGAATGTCAGCCTGGTCCATGGCGCGTCCGCCCTCCACAGTAGCCTCACCTGCGAGCTTGTCAGCCCGCTCATTTCCTTGTACTCCCGCATGACCTGGCACGAAGATGAAACTAATCTTTGCCAGCCGAGACCGCTTCAGAGGCAGCAACCATTCTCTTCGGATCGACCCCTCCTCTATCCTCTTGATCATGTTCATTGAGTCGCTAAGGAAACAAGCCCTAGTGAATGTCTGTGTCTCGAGCCATGTTATTGCTTTACTTACTGCCATGACTTCCATGGTCAGGCTACTTGTGGTTTCAGTGAAAGCACCAGAGTCCTCCTTCACAATTCTCCCTCCGGCCCGAGCTGTAAAGGCCCATGAGCTTCTCACATGTCGGACGACCGACCCATCTGTGTAGATGACCGCGTCACCGTCTAGCGAATTCTCGAAAATCAACGCTTGTACTTCAGCCTCCACAGCAGCCGGATTTTCTTGTCTGCATTTTCTATCTAGTTGGATGCAAACTGAAAAGGATGTGCAGAAGTCTGTTGGCACTTGCACCCACTCCTCGCCAGGTTCTAAGTCCTCAAGTGAACACACCTGTTGAAGAATGTCTTCGGCTTGACCCATCCACGACCGTCCTCTTTTTAACCTGCTGCCCTTCACCTTCCTAATTTCACTATGCAGTGGATGTTGTGTGTTTGCGTTAATTCTGAGGTAGGCGCGTGCCCTGCAAACTTGTACTCTCTCTTCAATGGTTGGAAAATCAAGAAGGTAGCGCATCGCCCTGCATGCTGTATCTCTTGTACATCCAAGAATAATGCGCATAGCTTCATTCTGTATCCTTTCCATCCTTTCTATCTGCTTATGGCTGAGAGTCAGGATTGCCATTGCATACTCCAAAACAGACATGACCAGCCCCTCGTACAGAAGACATAGATGGCGCTGCTCACAGTTTGCTGCCGCCATCACCCGCATCGCTGCCAAACCCCGCTTGGCCTTTGTTATCACCTGGTCTATGTGCACATTATAAGCAAGGCTTCGATCAAACCGTATCCCCAGGTAATTCATTGCCTGCGTTCTTTCCACCGTCTCTGAACACAGCATTACAATTGGTGTTGGATTGTTGACAATATGATTATTCAACGAGAACCAAGTCACTGTTGCCTTTGTTGGGTTGACCATTGCCCCAGCTTCATCACACCAAGTACTTATGCGATTGAGTTCGGTTTGTAGTTCCACAGCAACCTCCTCTCTATCCTTACCCTGACGATACACTAAAACATCATCGGCATACGACAATGTCCTGCCAGGTCCAGTGATCTGCTCACTGGTGATTCTCACTGTGTAGGCGTTGAACAGTACCGGAGATAATGGTGATCCCTGTGGTAGGCCAGGATATATTGTTGTTGGTTCCGAAGTCCAACTGCCACATCTAAAAACTACTTTCCGTTGGTAGAGGGCTGCAGCGATCCAACTAAGGAGGAATGGACTTACGTTTAGTTCAAGAAGCTGAAACATTAAAAAATCCAGTAGTACTCTGTTGTATGCGTCCTCAAGATCAATCGCTGCAGCAACGGTTTCAGTGCCTGAGTGGAAACCTTCATAGACATCATGGGCAAAGACTGCTGCATTGGTCCAGGTTTCTCTTTTTGGACGGTACCCACCCAGGGTAGGTGAGAAAACACCTTGCCTCTCTAGTTGGCTTGATATTTTCCTGGCAATTACCTTCTCCAGCAGCTTGCCTATTGTATTCTGCATGGTTATAATTCGATATCCCTAAATTTTTTTGTGGTCTTTGTCAGGCTTCGGCAAGGGAATCAGATAGCTGTGTAACCATTCCTCCTTGATGCTAGCACTCCCTATACTGTTGTTGTACATGTTTGCTAGTTTCTCTAGCTCATTGTCGGTACACCTATTTATGTCGTCGTATCTTATGCCATCAGGACCTGGAGCACTGTTTTTTTATCGTCGAAGCACAGCCTTGATTTCTTTCACTGTCACTGTGTCTTCATCCGAAGTGTTCTGGGCCTTGCATCTGTCTGAGGTGACCTCCTTGGCCAGATTTCGTCCTCCCATGTCTGTCTGGTTGCTCTGCTCAAGGTAGCGGTTTAAGAGGGCTTGTCCTCGTCAGTCCTCTGCCAGGTGAGATCAGCACCTTGGAAGTCAGAAATGCTCTTATTCTTGACTACACCACTCATGCTTTTATGTAGTCGCCAGAACAATTTCAGTGACTTGTCTGTGCTTACTCTTTGACACACCTCTGCCCATTTTTCGCTTTTAACCACCTTGACCAGTTTTTTGAAATAGCTTACTTGTGTGTGCATCTCTCTTTCTAAGTGCAAGCAGGGACTAGGATGACCAGCTCTGTTCTTCTTGGCATTTTGCCATCTCCTTACAGCACTACGCTTATCCACCCAAGCCTTCGCCACCTCGAAACTCCACCACGGTGGCTGCTCCCAGCTTTTTTTCCTGCCCTGAAACGTTCTGCGCTTGTCACGTCTTATTTTACTCACCACATCTTGCCCTGTACTGTCATACTGGAACGTCTTTACCTTTAGCTTGTGCTGCCTGGTTCTGCCTTTCTCCACCAATATGCTGCACGGGTGGTGGTCGCTGCCATGGTGTCCTAGGACACCCCATCTACACACTGTAGTGAGTGAAGGTGAAACTAGCGCCAGATCAATAGCACTGTCCTCATCGCCTGGACGGCTTGCTGTCCTGGTGACACAGCCACTGTTAATACAAACCAGGTCGATGGTTTCCAGTGCAGTCTCGAGCGCCTCCCCTTGTGTATTGGAGGAAGTGTTTCCCTATGCTCTGCCTTTAGCGTTGAAGTCACCACAGAAAATAACATTTCTCTCGTGGCCTAATATGCCACTTAAGCACTGCCACTTCTGGGCGTCCATACTCGCATTGCGGGCATAAACATTAACCAACACGAATGGTATACTGGAATGAACTCTCAACGCCTGTATTTGTATATCGTCACTGTCCCAACTGGACATGTCTAGCTCTGACGCCACCATGCTGTCGCGAACGAGAATCGCCGTTCCCAGATGTCGTCTGTTGTAGAAACATTTGAAGCCGGCAATTCGGAGTAGCTGATCGCCCAGTCTCGTCTCCTGGAGTGCTACAATGTCGTTCCTGTAAACTAGGGTTTCTAAAATAGAGCCCCGTTGTTTTACACTGGCACAGTTCCAATATAGAATACGGATATTCCTGAGTCCTAGACGGTGACACTTGAGTCTAAAACGCCTCAAACCAACTTACCTTGCTTCTTTGTCCCTGCGCGGCTACCACGCCGCTTCGTTATGTTGACTGCTGACCGCTCGGAAAAAACACGTTCTTCCGCCATGTTGAAAAAACGTAAACACAGACTGCTGATAACCACACACGCTGCTGAAAATTCACTCAAGGATGGCTTCGCTCGATGCACGAACTCCGTAGCACCCGCGCAGATCTTGAGTAGAAACTCCTGGTTTTACATCCTGGCACACCAATTACACGCAAGAGATGAATAAATCCATCCCCTATGGGAAAAAGTTAACGAACACAAAAACATACACTTGTATCAACAATTATCCCATACACTTGTATCAACAATTATCCCATACACTTGTATCAACAATTATCCTATAAACTTGTATCAACAATTATCTCATACACGTGTACCAACAATTATCCCAAAAAGTTGTATCAACAATTATCCCATACACTTGTATCAACAATGATCCCATACACTTGTCTGATAGACATATCTGAATAGCTGAGATCATTCACACTTGTGATTTCATTTATTGGATACACCATTTGTGATACACATATCTGAAACACGTGTAAGGTAAACTTTCCTGAAACACTTGTCTGATAGACATATCTGGTGTACTCATCTCATAAACTCATCCTTTACACCTCTCTGGTACGGGTATCTCGTAGACGCATCTCATTTAAACACCGCATCAAAGAGAATAAAAACAGTCACAAAGGGAAACCAAACGATATTCTCACAGTAAATCCGACGATCCATGTCGTTATTGCTTTCTCGGTGATCGTATGATAGAAGCTGTTGTTGAACTTGTTTGGGACATGTGTGATACTGTGCTCTTCTGTTTCTTTTATCTCCTAGCTCAGTATGTTGTTGTTAACTCTTAAAAAGCAACAACAACAACAGAAAGATAGAAAGCAATGAGATTAGTTAAGATAACTTCTTCAACTATTGTTCTGTTCTGCCCAGGGTGAACTAATTAATTAGCATATTCAGAATGGGGAGCAGCCGTGGTTGAATGGGTAGCTCGCTTTCTGCCCATCTTGTGGATTTGTGCTCAAACACCCATTAAGACGATTTATTTGTTTGTGTGCGTTCACTGGCTGTGAACTCAAGCAAAGTCCATACACGTAACTTCTAGTAGCACTGAACAGCATTTATGCGTGTGGACTAGCTTTGCCTATTACCATATTACCAGAGTCCCTCGTCATCAGGCGAACCCACTCCGATTTCAGAGACACATGTAACTTACGTTCCAAAGTCAAGGATTTTATTTTTTCCCGCGTTTCCATCCTTTTTCAGGATATTGCGGTCAACACCAGCATCTTTCAGCTGTATGTTGATTCCTAGGCTAGATTACGCTCATCAGCACGCCACGACTTTCTGAGCGACCGGCTCCATACTCTCATAAGTCACTTTTGCGATTCGAACGACTGCTAATTCTCGTCGCGTCACGTGACGAGAGTATTCGGGGTTAGCGGAGAAAGCTGCTAACTCCTCGGCCATGGAGCCGGCTGAAGTCAAGGATAAGAAGTCAATTATTCATTCGGCCATGCTGATCTCTTTTTGTGTGTGTTAAATTGTCCTGGGCCGACAGGTCAACCAGGCTCACATGTGTACCAGGAAATCTTTACGTGACCTCAAGGTAGCCGCGGTGATACTGACCACATGTCACTTCGAGTGCCGATTGTTCTATATATAACTGTGTGGATGGCAGTATATACCAAGTGGGTGTCTCAAGTTTGAATAGTCTTTTAGTTGATTGTATTTCTGAATTAAATCTAGTCTTTATTGAACATGTTAATAACATGTGATAACAGATGGTGGTAGAAGTGAAAGAGAAATTAAAACGAGAATAGGAATAGCTAAACATGTTTTCACCAACATTAAATCAGTATTACCATCTAGAGAGGTTAATAGCACATTAAAAATGAGAATTAATAGCACATTAAAAATGAGAATTCTCAGATCTTATGATATTCAACAATACTGTATTGCGCGGAAGCCTGAACAATGAACAAGTAATTAGAAAGTCGAATAGACGCCCTGGGGATGTGGATGTACAGAAGGATATGTGTAAACACACACGTTATAAATACAATACTGCACGATTTATTGCCTGGCATATTTCGCTGCATCTCGTCCTGTCAGATGCATACTTCATTATGTGGAACAATGGATGATACTGTGGCTGAAATATGATGTTCACCCTCGCTGACCTCGCGTGAATGTGTAGAACATTATGTCTACCGACGTTTAACTCTTAGCCGGAAGTCCTTCTGTTTACATTTTAAAAATGTCTCATTTCGTGGAAACAAACTAATATCAAACACAGAGGTTCTAGATATCTGGGAATGAAAAGAGAGTTGATGTGGAGGAAAACGGAGGCAAATGAAATATTTCAGCCACGTTTAAAAAAAATATCATGATACCGTTTTTACTGCAGGGTTAGAAAGAAGGCAAGCTACCAAGGGGTAGACGACGATACAGTTGGGAAGATAACATCAAGAGATGGACGAATAGCAGTCATACAGAATGTACAATCAAGTCGAGAGACATACAGTGTTGGAGATTCATTGCAGTCAATCTTCATTGCGGAGACGGTACCTGATTGATTGATTGATTGATTGATTGATTGATTGATTGATTGATCTGGCCAGCGCTCCCGTGAGATCACCTGATGACAACTGTTTATTTCGAGACAAGAGAAACTTTGCATTGTGATATGTTGATCTCTAGCTACATGTGATTTGACTGTATGCCCAGTTAAATATGTTTATAACACATGATAGTGTTTAACCCGAAGTAAAGAGGTATTACCGGCCTATGGCTCACTGTCTGCACATGAAAAAGATGCACATGTTCAGAACATGCACCTCTCCAGTGGCAACATGTGTGTGCGTGTGTGCGTGTGCGTGTGTGTGTGTGTGTGTGTGTGTGTGTGTGTGTGCGTGTGTGTGTGTGTGAATCATGAGCTGTACATCGATCATTACAAAGACATCCGAGACTGTTGTACTGACATGATACAAAACAGTTCTTAGAATGCCTCGGGTACAGAAGAAGAACAATACCGGCAGTACACATGATGGAATGATCAAAGACCACTGCCTCATAAACTGTATCGCGTCTCAGAAACTGGGATACTTTGATCATA
The DNA here is from genome assembly GCA_014155875.1 of Cepaea nemoralis. Lineage (NCBI taxonomy): Eukaryota > Metazoa > Mollusca > Gastropoda > Stylommatophora > Helicidae > Cepaea > Cepaea nemoralis. The sequence goes on from JACEFZ010009188.1 coordinate 8,908, forward strand.
ATAACATTTACAGCGGTTTAAAACAATAGTGAAACCATAATGAAAGGCATGGCTCACATGAGAAGAGGCGGGGGTTTACATACTCGACAGTGGAACTATACCATTAAAGTTTACTTTATAATTTCTATTTTTGTTTCCGCTGTTCGTTTCCTGTAAACATTCTTTACTGTTTTAACGCTTTGCCCTATCAATTTCAGTTTCCTTCAATCTGTCTAGATACTCAATATTACATGATTTATTCTTATTTATTTAGAATGTCATTATTCTATTATTTGTTCTAATCTGTCTGGATACTCGGTATTACATGATTTTTTCTTAATCTGACACATTTTACCGAGGATGGGGGAGATAGCTGGTCTTCCCCTGTATTGATGTGGTGAGAGTGATGTGTATCACTAACTAGATATTGTGTTGATTGTTAATCATACATGAAGCTCACCTCGGGCATGAGATTTCCAGAAAGTGATACATTCGGATGATGTGATCTGCCAGAGCCTGGGGCACTGAGCGGTGCTGTTGTATGTGCCACATCATTCATGGATGAGCGGAAAATAACACTTCCGGCTTTTATAATGACGACATTTAGAACACAGAGTGAATCGTTTGACTACACTTGGAGAATCAATCTCATCTCGTCTCATCATCTCGTCTTGTTCCTCTTGTACCTTGCCATGTCGAGGTAAAGCATAAACAGCGGGGGAGTGTCCGTTTATAAGCTTCATGTATCGAGATTTCCATGGACTCTGTTATTCCCTCTGTCCATCGTTTACGTACCCGACCTCTTCTTCTTCTTGTTGTAATGTTGGTCTACAAGGTGTAGACTGCCCCTGGCCCTACAGCCAGCAGGGTTATGATCGGCTAGTCTCTATCAGGAGGGGTGAAAAGTGAAAATTGGTAGCTTGACGATGACCCACAGACTACACATGTCAACCCCCACTTCCCCGTAGTGTAGACCGGGAAACCATGACCGCGATGTGATGAGTCAACGGGGCTCTGTCTCATCATAGGGTCGGGACCCTCATGGGTCGGATGTTCCTGTCCTAAACCTGCGACTGGCCGAGCAAGCCGACAGTGAATTTTTCATACTCCTTGTAGAAAATATAAATAGCGTAATCGGAGAATCAGTACACACGTATTTTATCACTGAAGGTCACAATACACAACACTACGGCAGTTTTCCCGGCGTCCCTAGCCCAGGGAGTGAAGACAGTTTCACAATACCGACATATCGGGTTGGAAGTCCGTCTAGGGCAGTTTGATGGCCAACCGCTAGAGCCTCATCCATTCAGAAAGCAATGGCGAATGTACTGAAAGTGAAATTGCCTAAAAGATCATTTTGTTTAATGTTGCATATCCTTTACAGAACGTTGCAGTCAACACCAGCATTTTTCAGCTGCTGTTGATGTACTAGGCAAGTTTTACGTTCAGTAGTATGCCATTGCTTTCTGAACGGCCGGCTAAGAGTTAGTTACCATGTGATTGAAAAACAATATGGGGTAGGGAAGCAAGGGGGGGGGGGGGGTTGTGACGTCCTATTAAAGAAGGACATGGTGACGTCCTTTCCAATGGTATATCTTCCCTCGTGGCCATTCCTGTTCTCCTAACACTGGTACCTCATTCCGGAAGGGATATCTGCTCCTGCTGCATTAAGTTAACACGGTCCTAGAAGTTCACTGGGGAGCAGTCAGTTGTTGACTGTCCACACGCAAGCCTGTCCCCGTGGAAACATCCTTCTGTTTTTTGCAGTTCCAGTCATACATCTGATACAGAAATGCCATAGAAACGTCAATCTTGGTCTCCCAATGTTTCTCTTCCCCTCCAATGTCCCAGTTATCACGACGTACTCCAACCTTACCCTGTTCATGGTAACCCCTAAGAATGTGGATTGTCCCTGCTGATGCCAGTAACTCGTTCTCTGTGTGAGTTAACGTGTTTTAAGATATCGACAAAAGGCTATTTTTATGTCCGCGCTGTTCTCGTCATTCGTCTACACAATCATATTTCGACAGTTAAATTAGTTGCATATCCTTTACAAGAAGTTGCAGTCAACCCCATAATTTTTGGGCTATTTGTGATTTCTTGGCAAGTTTACTTTCAGTAGTTTGCCATTGCTTTATGAACGGCTGATTCTCATACCATTGTATAAATATTAACGCAGTCGTACGCTATATGCGAGATTACAAATTGCGTTCGTATCTCCTTCGCCACAGAGTCGATTTCTTCGCCATAGAGTCAATGTCTTCGCCACAGAGCCGATATCTTCGCCACAAAGTCGGCTTCTTCGCCACAGAGTCGATGTCTTCGCCACAGAGTCAATGTCTTCGCCACAGAGTCGATGTCTTCGCCACAGAGTCAATGTCTTCGCCACAGAGTCGATGTCTTCGCCACAGAGTCGATGTCTTCGCCACAGAGTCAATGTCTTCGCCACAGAGTCGATGTCTTCGCCACAGAGTCGATGTCTTTGCCACAGAGCCGATGTCTTCGCCACAAAGTCGGCTTCTTCGCCACAGAGTCAATGTCTTCGCCACAGAGTCGATGTCTTCGCCACAGAGTCGATGTCTTCGCCACAGAGTCGATGTATTCGCCACAGAGTCAATGTCTTCGCCACAGAGTCGATGTCTTCGCCACAGAGTCAATGTCTTCGCCACAGAGTCGATGTCTTCGTCACAGAGTCGATGTCTTCGCCACAGAGTCAATGTCTTCGCCACAGAGCCGATGTCTTCGCCACAAAGTCGGCTTCTTCGCCACAGAGTCGATGTCTTCGCCACAGAGTCAATGTCTTCGCCACAGAGTCGATGTCTTCGCCACAGAGTCAATGTCTTCGCAACAGAGTCAATGTCTTCGTCACAGAGTCAATGTCTTCGCCACAGAGTCGATGTCTTCGCCACAAAGTCGGCTTCTTCGCCACAGAGCCGATGTCTTCGCCACAGAGTCGATTTCTTCGCCACAGAGTCAATGTCTTCGCCACAGAGTCAATGTCTTCGTCACAGAGTCAATGTCTTCGCCACAGAGTCGATGTCTTCGCCACAAAGTCGGCTTCTTCGCCACAGAGCCGATGTCTTCGCCACAGAGTCGATTTCTTCGCCACAGAGTCAATGTCTTCGCCACATAGTCGGCTCTTTCGTCACAGAGCCGGCTACTTCGCCACAGAGCCGGCTACTTCGCCACAGAGCCGGCTACTTCGCCACAGAGCCGGCTACTTCGCCACAGAGCCGGCTTCTTCGCCACAGAGTCGATGTCTTCGCCATATAGTCGGCTCCTTCGCCACAGAGCCGGCTACTTCGCCACAGAGCCGGCTACGTCGCCACAGAGCCGGCTTCTTCGCCACAGAGTCAATGTCTTCGCCACAGAGTCAATGTCTTCGCCACAGAGTCAATGTCTTCGCCACAGAGTCAATGTCTTCGCCACAGAGCCGTCTACTTCGCCACAGAGCCGGCTACTTCGCCACAGAGCCGGTTCTTCGCCACAGAGTCAATGTCTTCGCCACAGAGTCAATGTCTTCGCCACAGAGTCAATGTCTTCGCCACAGAGTCGATGTCTTCGCCACAGAGCCGGCTACTTCGCCACAGAGCCGGCTTCTTCGCCACAGAGCCGATGTCTTCGCCACAGAGTCGATTTCTTCGCCACAGAGTCAATGTCTTCGCCACAGAGCCGATGTCTTCGCCACAAAGTCGGCTTCTTCGCCACAGAGTCGATATCTTCGCCACAGAGTCGGCTTCTTCGCCACAGAGCCGGCTACTTCGCCACAGAGTCGGCTTTCCACTGAATGGCTCATTATCTACTGAATATCCTTGAGTTATCTCAGATGTCAGGTGACAGAGGCAATGACTGAGGCAGGGTAAAACAATAGGAAATAAACATAGTTAGTTATGTGTAGCATACTCAACTGTTCCTATTTTCCGTACATCAGGGTTGAATCGATATAGCTCTTAAGAACCTTTTATCGTATTGAATGACAAAGATACGTCTGCCATACAGAATGTTCCAAGAGCAACCATCTTGCTGGTCACACAGTTATTTCGAAATTTGTTTCAACAATCCCTCGGTCTTATAACGTCTGTTCCTGTCTTCATTGTTGCTTCCGTCTACAGCCCGTGTTGCCTTCCCCCTTCCCCGAGCACGTCACCAACCTGTGGAGGTATCATCATCATCATGCTCCCTGCCGGCTGGTGTAGGCGTTGATGTATCTGCACAGATCTCGGTCTTTGGTGTTCCGGATCACGTTTGGTGATAATATTACTTCATGTCACCGTCTCAGTCCATCCAGCGTCATTTCTCTTAGTCTGACTCTGCCTCTCTTCCCATTGATCTTTCCAGATGTCACGATATTCTTCAATAAAAAAAGCTGCTTGTCTCTTTCTTATTGTTGTATATGATGTTCTTGTTTCATTAGCCAGGTCTATCATACACATGAACCTACAACTATGGCATACCGACATAATTCGTATCTAACCATTGAGATGGCCCCATAGGTCTCAGAATTTTGTGTTAAACCAGTATAGGTCATATAACAAACATACAAACACGCTGACAGTAATGTTGTGTCCGGTATGTTCACAAACATAAGGAGAAGAGAAATTATTGATCGGTTCCACTATTGTACACATACTACACAGGAATTCAATTGGGGACCAATATTGATGTGGTTCCCCAATTGATGTCCGGTGTAATTATTGCAATACATGATAGTGTTTGTTAAGTAATAAAGAAATGTTCAAAATGGTGAACTATTTCAAAGTACAGTCTGTTCCCGTAGTGAATTTAAACACACACGACACAAGCAATATATAGCAATTAGGTTTTATGCAAACTGAAAAAGTTCGTGTTAAATTTGAAATTATATTGAGGATAACAGATGTTCCACATTGGAACAATACCTGTGACTATGTGTTGTAATTGTTTCAGCTAAAGTATTGTGTATGTATTCCTGTCATATGATATAACAGATGTTCCACATTGGAACAATACCTGTGACTATGTGTTGTAATTGTTTCAGCTAAAGTATAGTTTATGTATTCCTGTCATATGATATAACAGATGTTCCACATTGGAACAATACCTGTGACTATGTTTTGTAATTGTTTCAGCTAAAGTATAGTTTATGTATTCCTGTCATATGATATAACAGATGTTCCACATTGGAACAATACCTGTGACTATGTGTTGTAATTGTTTCAGCTAAAGTATAGTTTATGTATTCCTGTCATATGATATAACAGATGTTCCACATTGGAACAATACCTGTGACTATGTGTTGTAATTGTTTCAGCTAAAGTATAGTTTATGTATTCCTGTCATATGATATAACAGATGTTCCACATTGGAACAATACCTGTGACTATGTGTTGTAATTGTTTCAGCTAAAGTATAGTTTATGTATTCCTGTCATATGATATAACAGATGTTCCACATTGGAACAATACCTGTGACTATGTGTTGTAATTGTTTCAGCTAAAGTATAGTTTATGTATTCCTGTCATATGATATAACAGATGTTCCACATTGGAACAATACCTGTGACTATGTGTTGTAATTGTTTCAGCTAAAGTATCGTTTATGTATTCCTGTCATATGATATATCGCTCTGCAGTATGCACCTCACGAGATGCAATGAAATATGCCGGGCAATAAATCGTGCAACTTATTGTTTGTGACTTCTAGGTTTAAAGAAGTGTAAGTTTGCCACATAGAATCTTTACTAGAGAATTTATCAACAATTGCCACATGGAACGTTTACCTGTGAATTTATCAACCATTGCCACGTAGAATGTATACTTGTGTATTTATCAACAATTACCTCGCAGAACGTTTACTTATGTATTTATCAACAGTTGTCACCTGGAACTTTTACTTCTGTATTTACCAACAATTGCCACGTGGAATGTTTAGTTTTGTATTTATCAATAATTGCCACGTAGAAAGTATACTTGTGTATTTATCAATAATTGCCACGTAGAATGTTTACATGTGTATTTATCAATAATTGCCACGTGAAATGTTTACTTCTGTATTTATCAACAATTGCCAAGTGAAACGTTTACTTGTGTATTTATCAATAAATGCCACGTAGAATGTTTACTTGTGTATTTATCAATAATTGCCACGTAGAATGTTTACTTGTGTATTTATCAATAATTGCCACGTAGAATGTTTACTTGTGTATTTATCAATAATTGCCACGTAGAACTTCTACTTGTGTAATTATCAACAATCTAAGGGCATTCTTTCTGCTGGCATCGTTTTTTTTTCCATCTGTTTTATGCTCAATTTGAGAGCCCAAAGTCCGATTGTCTGGACCACGGTTGTCTGGACCACGGTTGTCTGGACCACGGTTGTCTGGACCACGGTTGTCTGGAAGGCGGACTTCTTCTAGAGCAGAGGTTCCCAAACCACGGCCCGCGGACCACTTGTGGCCCTCCAGCTGTCAGAAAGTGGCACGCGAGTCCTCGAACAATCATTTTCCGCAATGACCGTTACAGAAAAAAACAAGCACCGTTCTAGATTCACCGACAGTAACCTAGCTGCGCTTATGACTTTGAACACGACAGATGTGTGCTCAGACATTGATAAACTGGCATCTGGACTTAAGTAACTGGTTATGAAGAACAGTTACAATTGTAAATTAATTACATTAAAAGCGATTTTCGAAACTAATTAAAAATTTTAGTTAAGAAATATAAGAATGATATTGCTCGACTTTTATAATTTTTTAACGTTGTGGCCCTCTTAACTACCGAAAATACTAGATATGGCCCTCTGCTTGAAAAGCTTGGGAACTACTGTTCTAGAGAATAGATGCCGTCAGTTCCTTGACATCCAAACCTGCATCTATAATCAGTCAATCAGGTGCCCTCTCCACAATGCGGGTTGGGTGCAATGTTTCTCCTACACTGTGTGTCTCTCGCCTTGATTGTACATTTTGGCTGACCGCTGTTCGATCATCTCTTAATGTTATCTTCCTACTAGTATCGTTGTGTGCCTCTTGTTCGTTTGCCTTCAACCTTATCTCCAGTATGATTTTATTTCTTTTTTTTTTCTTTTTGCACTCGCTGGCTTTTGAACTCAAGCGTAGTCCATACACACTACTTCTAGTAGTGCTGGACTGAATTTTGCGTGTGGATTATCTTTCCCTATTAACAGTGTCCCTCGTCATTTGGCGATCCCACTGCAGCTTCAGAGGTAATGGTTTTTATGAGAGTGCGTGCCTTTCAACTTGGCCTAAATATTGCAGTTGCCTTTTTTTCATTTCCTTCATCAACTCTCTTTTTATTTTATTTTATTGTTTTTCTTTCCATGAAATACGACATATTTTGTGTGTGCGACTGAATGTGTGTGTACGTCTGTCTGATTAATTTTAATGAAGTCAAAAAGCAATAGAGTTTTTCTGTAATGAGCTGAACTAGGTCAGTTTCATCGACCAGGGCTGGCTAAACCAGGTCCATGGAACAGATGAGTGGGTGCTGTCCTACTAAGTTAACTCCTAATGAAGACAGTAATGTTACCAGGTGTGTTTCCATGGGGACAGTCGGTTTTGATCGATTATGTATGTAATTCCTGGATGTAATCATTGCTTACTGCCTGGTGGATCCTCTGCTACGATAGTAAGTTGGGGAAAACTTTGCCTGCCAAAGATGTTTGATTGGTTATATACGACAACAGACATCTTTTCTTCTCGTAATATCCAGGGAACGTTTCCTCCTGTACGTCTGTCATGTGATAGTTCCATTAAATTATTGTGTAGGCCTCAGAGCAAGGAGGAACAGGTGGACAATGATACCCTCACTTTGGCAAGCGACCAGCCATGGCGTAAAACACGTGTCTGACCGTGTTCATGACATCACCAGCGTAGATAGCTATCAGCTTCGCTTGTTGGCCCACCAGAGACAACTTTGGCGTCCAATAACTGATTATTTACACCAACAATAATAACAACAACGACATAAACAACAGTAACAACAGCAGCAGCAGCAGAAACAACAACAAGAGTAGCAGAAATAACACCAACAGCAGAAATAACAACAACAGCAGAAATAACAACAACAGCAGAAATAACAACAGCAGCAGACATAACAACAGCAGAAACAAGAACACAAACAGCAGAAGCACAATCAACAACAACGACAACAGAAAAAACAACAGTAGCAGCAGAAGCAACAACAACAACAGCAGTAGAAACAACACCAACAGCAGAAACAACAACAGCAGAAACAACAATAGTAGCACAAACAAGAACAATAGCAGCAGAAACAACAATAACAGTAGCAGAAACAACAATAACAGTAGCAGAAACAAAACCAGCAGCAGAAACAAAACCAGCAGCAGAAACAACTGCGGCAGCAGAAATGACAACAGCAGGGGCAAAAACAAGAGTAGCAGCAGAAACAACAGCAAGAGCAGAAATAACAACAGTAGCTACAGAAACAACAACAGCAGCAGAAACAACAAAAGTAGCAGCAGAAACAACAATAACAGCAGCAGAAACAAAACCAGCAGCAGAAACAACTGCGGCAGCAGAAATGACAACAGCAGGGGCAAAAAAAAGAGTAGCAGAAGAAACAACAGCAACAGCAGAAATAACAACAGTAGCAGCAGA
>JACEFZ010009189.1:0-11362 GCA_014155875.1 Cepaea nemoralis
ACGAGGATGAGGGTACACATCACCACATATTATATACCGCAGGAAAATCTTCAGGTAATTTACTAAACCAGTCATATGTGCTGTTACTAAACAATTTTTAAGGTGTTTTAACGCAACCAGTTTCTTCCTCGCTTCATTATTACAACATCTAAACCAAGAAAAGAAAAAGCACCTTTTTTTCAACAAGAAAGACTGCCATACTGGCTGTTCATGACCATTGGTTGTGTGATGTCGAGGTCAATAAGTGGCTGCAACTTATTTAATTCTGAAATAAATGACAAATACATTTTGTGAGACGAGAAAAGACTGGAGAACAGGGTAGTAGTTAGGATAAGCAAGTAATTAGATGAAGAAACACTGAATAACCAAATTGGACGGAGGAGCAGTGTATGCATTAGAAATAACATTAGAGATGAATTTATCACAGGTACAAATTACTAGCTTTTGATTCTCTAATAGCATTTACTAAGTATAGTGAAGCCTCGTTTGACGACTGATATTATTCTGTCTCAGCCACTCCTACTTCTTAAATGTAACAAAAATACACCCCCTCTACTTTCAGAACTAGACAATGGCTAAAAGACAGAACTCGCCTCCACTACTGAAACTGACAGCTGCACCCCACCTACACAAAAATGATGCGATCTGATGAAATTGTGTCTGGAAGCCAATCAAAAGGGAGTATTGTTGAAAGTTGGTCGCATAGGCGACATTAGTACAGGCTTGGTAAAATTAGTTATTAGCATAAGCTTATTTAAAATAGGCAAACTAGGATGGGCTGATGCAAGTTGCATCCAGAATTCTGATGTTACACGGCAGTCAACAAAATTTCTCTACAAAAAGATTGCGATTTCATTTTTGTAGTAAATAGTGTCCTTTATTGGATGAAGTTAGTGTACATTTATTAATAACCTGTTTATATCAATGGGCAATGAAGATTTGAACCTTAGTTAGAGCTCTCTTTCTTTGTGATAATAGAAGTAGGAGTAGGTGATAATAGAAGTAGGAGTAGACAGAGAAATACTCGGAAGAATTAATTGATTTTTTTCTGCGACATAGAAAATATTGAATGAATATCTTGCTTGTTCAGTTCATACACTATGAACTTCTCATTCACTATTCATTCAGAGTCTTCATACGTAGCTTATGGTTAGGAAAAGAACTATCATGATGCACTTCTGAAATATCACATATTCTTTTAAGGACAATACTTTTCTGAACAATCACTTATAATTTCTTCATGGGTGATACTTTTTTCAGAACTAACATTTATGATCTCTCGAATATTAAAAAGAGAATGCGTTTCTTTATATATGTTATTATGTATAAAGTAATTAAGAATGAGTTTTCTCTATACGTATGTGCCATAAATATAATGTGATAATACGTGGCCATTTATCCTGGAGAAGAGAAGCAATGCTAGGATTGTGTAATGGTGTCATTCTTGCTGATAGCCACCTGGATAATCTCGACGACTGGGCCTTGAGAACACGAGGCTTATTCACCTGCATAGCGCAGGATTAAAGGAGACACCTTACCGATATGAGAGGTGAAGACCTACATCAGATGTTGGTGTGGGAGGATGAATCACATCCAACTGTTGGAGTGATGGTACCCAACAAGGCAAAGCATGGCAAGCCTGCCCCTGTGTAATAATCCCTTCACCTTTCATCTTTTTCTCTCTCGCCTTTCTTCTCCCCTTTTTTTTTTTCTGTTAAGTAGGGATATGTTTCAATGAGAAATGACAATGAGCAGTAGTAGATGAGGTTGTTGCATACGGTGAACAACTGGGGTTAGAATGAAATTGTAAAAAGACAGATTGTGGTCATCACGAGGAAGAACGAAATACCACAATATATAAGTAAATGGGAATAAGCTTCAACAAGTGAATCGTTACACTTATCTTGGAACAGTCATAACATCTGATGGGAGATGCCTTGAAGAGATTAGAACAAGAATCGCCATGGTGAAAGTAGCCTTTAGCAAGATGAAAAACATACTGACCAATAAAATGATGTCAATTGAAACGAGAACCCCGGGAAGGTTAACCCGGTCAACAAATGCCCGCAGAAGTCGGATGTGTCGGCCTAACGGTGCAAGAACGCAGCTCTGCTGTAAACAGGCACAACGCAATCACATCCGGAAAAAAAAACTCCGGATGAATGAAGAAGATAACTACCTAGAGCCTGTTCTTTTGTATGGATGTGAAACTTGGACAATGAGCAGTCAAGCTTAAAAACATCTGATGGCTGCAGAAATGTGGTTTCTGAGGAAAATGCAAAGAATACCATGGACAGACAGAACAACCAATGAAATGGAGAAAAATGAAAATCGTAAATTGAGTACAGAAATTACACGTTGACAGTCAAGATTTTTTAGATGTTACGAGATGAAATGAATTGGAGAACTTGGTGACAACTGGCAAGATCGAAGGGAACAGACCAAGGGGAAGACCAAGAATTAAATACCTGGATGGCTTGGCCACATGGCATGGTTGAGACAGGAACACTGAGCTGATCCACGACTCTAGTGATCTAGTGAAATGGAGAGTCATGACCGGAGAATCATTCTTGTTGATTCGTGGCTTGTCTTAGTGTGTTAAAGGTAAAATTATTATATATTTAAACATCAACTCTAGAGGAAAGCAGAGTGTGGCAGGGAGATAACACGCATTATATTATCCAGGGTGAGATTTCTCCTCAGCTGAATGTGGTGACTTTCCTGTCTCTCCTGACCTCTACCTGAAAACCTTTCTATAGACCCACTAGACACTTCTATGATCTTTTCAGCACTAGGAAATTTAAGAACCACTTCTGGTTTTCTATAGTAGTCAGTCTTAAGGGATATCTATCTTCCCTTATAAATCTACTTTACCACAATGACTATAAAGAAGTTTTGTTGAAGCAGGATGCAAAAGGAGAAATCAAATTTTAAAAATTGAAATACGGTGAAAATATACAACCACTGAGCACTGTTTAAAAAAAAAATGGTACAATATGAAGCATCAGGGTCTATTACTGAAAACAACCAAGATAAAGATACATGAAGATAGGCTAACATCCTAGGAAAAATACAATACACAAATGCATGGATGCTGGAGCTGACATTGATGCCAAGCTGAAAGAGCAGTTGAGAATAGGAAACTAGAGGGACATGATCAGATTAATACCAGTCGTCAGACTGAATGACTTAATGATGATAAGGGGACAACCATGACAAAAGAGAACTTTAGTCATAATTACTGACCACAATAAATACTGGCCTCCATTACTAACACTTCAAACCAGTGACCCCCACACAACTTTCTCCTGTTAAATGAGTTTACACATTACATCTAGCACATGTACAGATTTACTGTCAACACAATGAAATCACACGAGTATCTACATGTGATGATGCACGAGACATGACACTGCATGGACTGCGATGGCGACATGGAGGAACATTTGTGAACTCCAGGGACTAAGATCTGTGAGGAGGCATAAACGCCTAGCCAGTTAGGGAGACGCTTTATGGTGTGTGTATGTATAGTTTGCACTATTAGACAAAATAAACCAGTTTACTATGGAAAAGTTGTGAATCCCACAAAATATGCAGTTGGTTGAATATATTATTAATATGGTAAATCTTTCTAGACTTGGCCTAAAATAAACTGGTAATTTGACAAATTTGTAATTTTCAGGAAAGGAATAACCACACTTCTGTGTAGCTATAATTTGTAACGCTTAGTTAACAGGTTTGCTGAAATAAGTATTCCGGTAAATTTACTTTCACTTTTGTGTTTACAATAGCAGTTTGCCCTGTTATGTTTACGACTCTTTACACCAAAGATAAAAAACAAATATTAATGATGATAATGCTGCCAAACCAGCTAATACTCTTGTAATAGTGGTACATCTTAGATTAGACATGTTAACATGAAATGTGAAAGATTAAATGAAATTACATTTTTGGTCAAAACCAACAACTACTGACTGATTACCTATTTGCCATAATTATATTAATTATTCGATCAACATCCAAACAAGAAGATGGGAAAGTGAATGATGGATGGGAAAGGGAATGATGGACGGGAAAAGGTAGTGGTGGACGGGACAAGGGATGGTGGACGGGAAAAAGGGGGAATGGTGGACGGATAGGAGGAATGGTTGGACGGGGGAAAAGGAGGGGATGGTGGACAGGATAAGGAGGGGATGGTGGATGGGAGGGGGAATGGTGACGAGAAAAGGAGGAATGGGGGAAGGGAGGAGAAGGAATGGGGGAACAGGAGGAGGAGGAGGAATGATGATGGAAAAAAGGAGGAATGGTGGATGGGAAAAGGAGGAATGGTGGATGGGAAAAGGAGAATGGTGGATGGGAGGAGGAATGGGGGAACGGGGGGAGGAGAGGAATGGCGGAGGAGGAGGAATGGTGGACTGAAAAAAGCAGGAATGGTGGATGGGAAAGGAGGAATGGTGGACAGGAAAAAGATTGGTGGACGGGAAAAGGAGGATTGGTGGACGGGGAAAAGATTGGTGGACGGGGAAAAGGAATGAGGACAGGAAAGGAATGGTGGAGGGGATGGACATGTATGGGAAAAGGAATGAAGGATGGGCGGGGAGGGGGGGAAATGGATGTGGATGGGAAAAGGAATGGACGTAAGTTGTCAAACCAGAGAAGAGCACAGCACAACAAGCAACCAAGGCCTAACCTCAGTATGTGGTCTGCAGAATCATAGCCTGGTGATTTCCTAAATATACCTCTCTGCAGAGGTGTGAAGTTTCAGTTCAGATCTTCCACACTCCGCTCACTTCTGAGCTTGCAGAGGGAAAGGAGAGTTCCGCAACACAATCCCTGATAGGCTGGCAGGGAATGCACCTCTTGGTGGTAGATTATCTAGGACTGAAGAGAGGTGGTCAGACCAAGTGGAGAAAGGGGGTGGAACAGACTGAATGACGGGCGGTCGGCAGGGGTTCTGGAAGAATATCTAAACAGAGGAAGACCAGGAGAACTTTCAGTCAGATAGCCATGGGAACGATAAGTAGTATGACTCTTCGCTGACTGTTGAACGAGGGGACAGAGTGCATATGGCGTAGTATGATAAGTATGGGAATGTCCTGAGTGCAGTGATGTCGATTCTTTGCTTAGCTCAACTGAGTCAATAATTTAGTGTCTTTCAGATAATTCAGAAACAACAATATTAATAATAATAATAACGCTTACCTTACTGCCAAAATATCAGCCGGCCTTGTTGTGGACTTCAGCCGTGGACGTTGTCTTGCTGACGCCTGATCTTTCGTTCAACGGCGCCAAGGATCGGCAGCTTGATGACATTCCTGGATGTCGCAGCAACAGCAGTCCGTCCATCACATTGTTTTTTGTGGCTGGCCTTGTGTCTGGCATCAACTTATTTTCATTACGGCTATGTATATTATAATATGAGCACGGTTCAATGCCTCCAATATCACCAAAACTAGTCGATCAAACGGGCGGCGGCCAAGGCAAAATGGCACCTTCTTCTTCTTGCCTATCCATCTTTGACTTTGTTAATAATAATATTACTACAATGTCTTTACAATCTTCGCCTTCAACTGGATAGAACATTTTTTTTACAGCTTATATTACAACTAGTTATCCTAATATCTTGTTCTGTCATCTGGCAAATCTGAGCGTAAACTCCGCCGTCTCCTTCTTTTATAAGATCGCGGCTGCTAGAATTTTCCGCCGCTGACAACAACAAACGTTTAAGGTTCGTGTTTACAACGTTTGCTAGACGTTTCTTTGAGGCGCTGATAGGGATGCTGTTGATGTCATGCGGCTATCTAATTTAATTTCTAGCACGATAGTATTAGTAAATTAACATATTCTCAAAGAAAGCTTCTATACGTTAAACGTATATTAGCACATAACAAATACATATTTTATTACATATAATGGTTATATCACTAATTGCGTATTAAAAAATTCCAAAACATACCCGTTGAGAGCCCCAGACTATTTCAAAAATAGGGCATGATGTTCACCGTGAACTGAACGAACTAACAACGTCGATCGCGTTCTAGAAGTTCTAGAAATACACTTCTGTTTCTCCAAAACAACAGCGGTCAAATCCTTTATTATATGGGGAATAGTAAACAACCCTATGTGCCCTTAAACCAGCGCATGACCTGTAAACATACTCTGTGTTTACATTGTTTTGCTGTCATTAATAATTATTAATAGTGTAAGCTTATTAATGGTGACATAGGATTCGGATTGGCATATAATATTAATAGTTAATAGTATTGTACTTATAATAGTGTTTTTTGTTTTTTAAGTTGCATGTCCTTCACAGGATGTAGCAGTCAATCCCAACATTTTGGCTGTTCGTGATTCCTAGGCAAGTTTTACGTTCAGTAGTTTGCCATTGCTTTCTGATCGACCGGCACCTATTCTTTTTGAGAAAAAAACCAGCACGGCTGTGTTTCGAACACGGGTATACGGGATTACGAATCGCGTCCCTAACACCTTCGCCACGGAGCCGTACTAACAGTCTAGTGCAGTGGTTCTCAAGGGGGGGGGGGGGTAAGGGTTTCCAGGGGGAGGGGGGAATTAAGCTTATTTCAAGATCGCGTTAATACAAGAACCGATTACTTCATATTGTTTTTCCCTTCATACTGTACGGTTCTATACGTCTCACTCTTCTAAAATTCAATTTATAAAGTAAGTAGACCCACAAATCATGTTTCTTG
This sequence comes from Cepaea nemoralis, assembly GCA_014155875.1. Lineage (NCBI taxonomy): Eukaryota > Metazoa > Mollusca > Gastropoda > Stylommatophora > Helicidae > Cepaea > Cepaea nemoralis. The sequence continues at coordinate 6,711 of JACEFZ010009189.1, forward strand.
TGGGCGTCTAGACTTGTTTTAGTATGTGCTATTAAATTGAGCTTAAATTACGTATACTGTGTAGGGGCGGGGGCGGGATTTTTAGGTAGGAAATAGGAAAAGGGGGAATGACGTTCTGAAAATATGGTGAAGGGAAAACGGGCCAAATTTTTAGGTAGGAAATACGAAACGGGGGGAGGGATGACGTTCTAAAAATATGGTGAAGGGGGGCACGGACCAAAAAAGGCTGAGAACCATTGGCCTAGTGCGTCCTCTAGTCTGTAATTCTTATCCATACTTCTATGAGCGCCAAACAGTACATCTTCTTCTTCTTCTTCTTCTTCTTCTTCTTCTTCTTCTTCTTGTATTAGTAGTAGTCAGTGCGCTTCCTGCGAAGACGGCGTGGTCGGGTTGAAGCATTGAATCCATAGCAGAGGCTTGACCAGTATGACTCATTAAAATGGGTATCAGACAATTGTCTAGGAAGGAAAGGCGGCGGATGAAGGGAAACCACATTTTATATATCGTGGCATAGAATGTGTGATGACCTAACACTTCACACTCAAACGTAGGGTTGGCTTTATTTTATAGGTGACATGCCGAGAACTTCATACCAGAAATGGGCATAAATAAATTATAAGATTGATGAGCACTTATAGAAGACGGGAAGAAAGAAGCAGATGCTGGGAGATAAACAGACAACACTGAAAACAGTTCTCAGGTTCATCCGATTGGAGTCAATTCATTCATTCATCCATTCATTCATTCATTCATTCATTCATTCATTCATTCATTCAATGAGTAGCATGTCCAATGGCGACGATCACTGGGCCAGTATGGTCACAACAGCCAAGAAGGAAAGCAACGGCAAACTACCTTCTTTAAAGTCCTAGTTTATCACGACTCGCCTAGTTACAGATCATCACAAGAAAAGGGTCTACTGAAATTAGCAACATGGAATGTACGAATCTCCCCCGATGTGTCTCCACCTTGACGTGGTGGGGGAGCTTGCGTGTCCCATAGACCCCATTTGCTTGCCGATGGGTGAAAAATTACATATCGGACAGCTTATGGGATAGGGACCAGACTAAGAGAGACACAACCTGCTGCTCTGCAGACATAGACTGAGGATAGCAGTCAAAATTTAAATGAGGTGCACAAAGGCAGAATTTCTTGGTCCGGACAAAACTCTTAAGGCTCCCTGTCGAGGGCTGTGGCTGAACGCCTCTAAGCCACAAACCCTCGGATCTTAGAGCCAGGCTGATACCCGTCTACCGGAAAATAGAAACATGAAACTGAGCAAGCTACATGCTCAGGTCTGATACATGTTCGAAGGCTCCTAGCTGGGGGATATGAGAGTTTCCCGGATGAAGGGGCCTGGCCGTTTCCCGTTCACTGCTGCACGAAGGTAAGGTGCTGAGCCGGCAGCACATGTAGCCTACCTCGTGAGCGAGTACAAAAAAGTCAGAAAAGTGCCCCAGTCGAAGGGTTACGGAAACTGTCTGTATCTAACTCATAGAGAGTGTAGACAAAAGTGGAAGAATGTCTCATCAACGCGAAATGGAACTCACGGCGAGCGAACCTATTGCGTGGTCTGAAGTCACAAGCAAAAGCTTACCGAGTGGATGTCACTCGCAGTCTGACCGCTCCTGGTGTGTGATTGAGCGATCAGTGGCAAGTGGGATGCCCAACACATGGAAGTGAGGAACTAAAGCAGCCATGAGCAGGACGTGGAAACTCCTTGTGTGAGCCCAGTCTCAGAGCAATATGTGCCGGCTCTGCAATTATGGAAGCCTCCTTGGATAGCGAGATAATGCCCATGGTCTGCCCCTGCCTTCCCTTGAGGGCAGACCACGATGTCGTTGGTCGTTCTATCTTGACCAGCTGAGATGTGGGTGACATTACAACAGTCTAACGTGTCTCGAAACCAGAGGAAGGCTAACCTCATTAAAAAATGCCCGCCGGAAGTCGGAAGTGTCGTCCTACGGGTGGCAAACTAAAAATTGACACTACGCATTTACGTCCGAGTGAAATGTCTCGTCCGAATGTCTCCCGTGCTAGGAACAGCTCTGACTACCTAGTTTCCGAATGCCGCTCTTGTTCGGAACAGCTCTGACTAGGTAGTTTTCCGAATGTCCGCCGTGCCTGGAACAGCTCTGATGGGTACAGGGACAAGCACATGTCCGAAAACTCGCTTAGTGGAAACCAACCGCAGAGCTGACTGGTTTGTGCAGGAACGGCCCAGGGCGAGCGAAATGCCCAATATATTGAAGTGAGGAATTAAAACAGCCATGAGCAGGACGTGACGAGTCCCTCGGTAAACCCAGCACCAGAGCGTTATGTGCCGGCTCTGCAATTATGGAAGCCACCCAGGATGGCGGAAAATGCTATGGACTGTCCCTGCCTTCACTTGAGGGATGACCGTGTAGTCTTCGACTGTTCCAACTAGACCAGCTGAGATGTGGACGGTACCACAAAAGTGAGAGTCTCCCAGGATTGCTAACCTGGTCAAAAATGCACGCTAAAAGTCGGATGTGTTGGCCTGAGGGTTTCGACCCGAGGGTGCCTAACCAGACACACCGCAATCACATCTGAAAAAATCACTCCGGATGAACGCAAAGAAGAAGAAGAATGTACGAATGTTACGCAATGGCGGAAAATTAGATAGTATCAACAAGAAATGGAAAGAGAGAATATTAATATATTAGAAATGTGTGAGACGAGATGGAGAGGGGCAGGGATTATGACAGGGGAAGATTGTAAGATTATTTATTCTGGGGGAGAAGAACGGCAAAGAGGTGTAGCAATTATCTTGGATCGGGAAACATCAAAATCTGTTCAAGGATATTTGGCTGTGTCAGACAGGGTTGTATTGATAAAATTAATCGGCATACCTTTTAACATAAAAACATAAATGTCATTCGAATATATGTCCCAACAGGAGAATGCAGTGAAGATAGTATAGAGGAATTTTATAATGACATGGGGTCAGCTTTAAAGAAATGTAAAAATTCAGAAATAAATATCATAATGGGTGACTTCAATGCAAAAGTGGGAAATCAAGGCGATGGATGCACAGAAGGCAACTATTGTTTGGGAGAGCGAAATGAAAGAGGATACAGGCTTGTAAAATTTACAAAATAGCAAGCAATGATGGAATGAAACACATGGTTTAAACAACATCCTAGGGGATTATGGGCATGGAGGAGTGTGACATGTTTGATTGAGTTGCCAGAGGACCTAGTTTGTAGTGTTCTCTGGAGATATATCTTGAATAATAAATAACAAGATCCCCTCTGCTGTGTGTCCACACTTAATTCATGATGTCACAAATCAAAATTAATCGATATGGTGCTAATCCCGTGAAGTCCCATCAGGCGGTGATAGTGCCGGGCCCCCTGCCTCGAGGGGGTCCACCCATGACTACTGGTGGTCACCTTCCCCTGTGCTGTGGAGTCAAGGCACAGAGGAGTAGGTTAAGAGCTATTGACCAAATACCCCGGACACTCAACATACTACAGTGGAATGCCGAAGGAGTTTACAAGAAGAAAGACTCCCTAACACAGCGTCTTCATAAAGATAGAATAGATGTGGCATGCATTCAAGAGACACACCTCAACGCCAATCACAAATTCTCAGTCAGAGGATATCAGGCCACACGTTTCGACCGCGAAGGACACAAAGGAGGAGTTCTAATACTTACGCGAAATACAATACCTTGCAGCGAAGTATCTGTGATCTCTGACAACCAAACGGAAATTATAGGTGTTGATATAATGATAAAGGACGTGAAAATAAGAATCTACAATCTGTATAGCCCAGCAGATAAGGACCTTACACTCTCAAACATGAAAGTAACTGACACAAATTGCATTATTGTCGGAGACTTTAATAGTCGTTCAGAAAGATGGGGATACCCAGATACTGACAAAAGAGGAGATGAAGTGGAGGACTGGGAAATAGATTCAAATCTCCATCTACTCAACAAAGCGGATGACACACCGAGCTTCTACTCCAGAAGATGGCTTACCACTTCTACTCCAGACTTAGCTTTCTGCACAGGAGACATCCTCCACAAAATCGATCGCCATGTGCTGGACCAATTAGCAGGTAGTGACCACAGACCAATCAAACTTGAAGTGAATATGGAGTATGTTCCACAGGAGCAAAAGCCCTTGCCCCGCTGGAATTACAAACGAGCAGATTGGGACAGATTTGCCATACTAACAGACAAATATTGTGAAAACATAAATACACGATATGGCAACATAAAGCAAATGGTGGAAAGTCTAAACAGAGCGATAATACAGGCAGCCACTGAGTCCATTCCAAGAGGAGCGAGGAAAAATTACAAACCATACTGGACTGAAGAACTACAAAGTTTGGAGGGCAAAGTTGAAGATGCCAGGAAGACAGCAGAGAGAGAACAAACAATTGAAGCAAACATCTCTCTCAAAGCCATCTCAGCAAAATATAAAAGAACAGTAAATCAAACAAAAAGAGATTGTTGGAGGGAAAAAACAGAAAACCTGAATTTTGACAGGGATGGAAACAAACTATGGAAACTAGTGAAAGCCATGAACAATGAAGGACCTAGAAACAAACAAATAAAAATTTAAAAAAGGAAAAGCCTTGCTTAACAAAAGGGGCCAAAAAAGGCCCCTTTTGCAAAA
>JACEFZ010009190.1:0-16832 GCA_014155875.1 Cepaea nemoralis
GCAAAAAAAAGGTAAGGGAAAGTTATGGACTAAGGGAACAAAATGAGAGAGGTTGCAGACTTGTATATTGGGCAAAAGGGAATGAGATGATTATTGTATCAGCATCATCCAAGGAAATTATGGAAATGGAGTCCTGCCATAAGATAAGAAATCAGACTGATTACACTCTCATCAATAGATTTCTAAATGACTTAAAAGTCGCAAAAACTATATCACGCGCAGACTGCTACAGCGACCATATATTCATTATAAGCAATATACATATACAATTAAAGAAGGTCAAATATACACCAAGACACGGCATTTTATCAACGTGCACTGAAGAGTGAGGATATATAAGTTAAATCCAACGTATAGGTAAAGGATAAATTTGATGCATTGTCCAATATGGAAATATTACTTCATGATGTCGGCCGCCAATAGGAAATATACAAGAAATCAGTCAACCAATGCTGCACAAACAACTATCCCAAAATTAAGATGATGGGACGTAAGAAATGAGCAATGGAAAACATCGTAAAACTCATGGAAATAAAAAGAAATAACAAAAATAAAGGTGAAAACAAATGTTGAGATTCACGGGAAAATTAGGAAATTGTCCAAAGAGGTAAAAGAAGCATAAAATGAGGATAATTACAGGGAAATTGTAAACCAACACAACACCCGGAATACCAAATTAATGACATCACTTATGAAACACATGTAATTCTTGAACTATTAGCTTTATGAGCCACATAGCTACTCAAGGTCATACAAGAAAGATTTCAACATAAAATAGATGAGGAAGTAGCTGAAGAACAATCTGGGTTCCGCAAAAACAGCGGCACCAGAGAAGCAATTATCTGTTTGAGTATGCAAATTGAAGAATATATAGAAGTTCAAAAAAGTATATATGTTTGCTTTATAGACTACAAAAAGGGCTTTTGATAGAGTACAACATGAACGACTAATTACGTGCCTTCGTGATATTGGAGTAGATGGAAAGGACGTCAGACTTATTAGTAACTTGTACTGGGAACAAGATACGGAAATAAATTTCCGTCGCCTATAGAGGTAAAAAGAGTAGTACAACAGGGATGTGTGCTGTCCACAAGCCTCTTCAACCTATACACAGAAAGAATTTTTAAACAAGTTGAAATGCCTGGACTTAACATCAATGGAAGAATCATAAACAATCTTAGGTATGCTGACGATACCCTGTTACTAGCAGAAAGTGAGCAAGAGTTGCAAGACCTAGTGGAAGAAGTAAACAGGCACAGTGCAGAATGTGGCTTAGATATTAACATAAAACAACAAAAACTATGATAATTAGCAGTGGAAAGGAAAGGTCATTAACGAAAATCACTGTAAACGAAGAGATACTAGAACAAATAACAAGGTTCTCTTATCTTGGACATATAATAACAAATGATGGCAGAAGTGAAATAGAAATCAAATAGAGAATAGGAATGGCCAAAAATGCTTTAAACGGCAAGAAATCAGTATTAACATCTAGAGAAATTAATAACGCATTAAAAATTAGAATTGTTAAATGCTACGTATCTTCAACGCTACTGTATGGCTCGGAAGCCTGGACATTGAACAAGCAACTAGAAAGTCGCATAGAAGCCCTGGAGATGTGGATATACAGACGAATCTGTCGTATTTCATAGAAACAAAAACAATTAAATGCAGAGGTTCTAGAAAATCCGAGAAGGAAAAGAGAGATGATGAAAGAAATAAAGAGGAGGCAAGTGAAATATTTCGGCCATGTTAAAAGACATGATACTTTAAAAAAAAAAACCATACTGGAGAGCAAGTTTGAGGGCAAGCGAGCAAGAGGCAGACAACGATACAAGTGGGAAGATAACATCAAGAGATGGACGAAGATCAGCCCGACTGAATATACTTCAGAAGAATTCGAGATGCATTCGTCATTATTCGCTGGGGGATGCTGACAGTATAGAAGAGCCAGCTTGAAAGGTTGGAGCGCATACAAAATGTGGCCATGCGTGTAATTTTGGGGTGCACAAAGTACACACTAATTGTATGCATGAGGCATATCCTGGTGCTACCAATAATGGCGGATAGGCATAGGGTCCTTCAGGCCAAGTGGTACATGAGAGTTGCTGCAGACAGGAAGCGAGCAAGAGGTAGACAACGATACAAGTGGGAAGATAACATCAAGAGATGGACGAACATCAGCCCGACAGAATATACAGTCAGGGAGAAAGACTGACAGTGTTGGAGATCCATTGCAGCCGAAATTCATTGCGGAGATGGCACTTAATTGATTGATTAATTGATTGATTGATTGATTGATTGATTGACTGAATAAAACACATATATTAACGGGTTGCCTAAAAACCAAAGATGGCAAAATAGAAATAGAAATAGATCTGATTTTACATGCGTGGTCAGATCATGTAAAAGATCTTTATTATGATACAAGAGAAGAACAGTATGCTATTCTGAATAATAATGAAGGATCATCAATTTTGTAGATGGGAGTTCAGAATGCTCTTTACCATATGAAAACTGGCAAGGTCCTTGACCCAGGCAACATCACAATAAAAATGGTTAATGCCTTAGAAGAATATGGAATAGACCAAGCCATCAGACTGCTGAACACAATATATGATACTTGAGATATACCTCCTGAATTATGTATTTCTATATTTATTGCAATTCCGATGAAATCAGGGGAAGACCGAGAAGTAAATACCTGGATGGCTTGGCCACATGGCATGATCGAGACAGGAACACTGAGCTGATCCACGACTCTGGTGATCGAGTGAGATGGCAGAACATGACCACCCACGCTTATCGGCGTGGCACATGATGGACGGATGGAAGAAATCAGGAGCCTTGGAATGTGATCAACATCGAACAATTATAATGAGCCACATCATGAACATTTTGCTAAGAATCATCATGCATGTACATCAGAATATGTAGTTAGGAAGACACTACAGTCAGAAATATGAGAAGAACAAGGTGGGTTCGTAGAAGGCAAGAGAGCAGTAAATGCTGTGTTTATGCTGAGAACATTGATTACGTAAACATTCTATAGATGTAAAGAAAGACTTACATCTTTGCTTTATTGACTACACAAAGGCTTTCGATAAAGTAAGACATGTCAACTCGATGAAGATGCTTCCCAGATGTACAAATTAATGGGGAAAACCATTAGTTGTTTTAAAAAAAAAAACATATATTGGAAACAATAACTACCATAAAGACTGATAGTGAAATAGGTCAATATCAGTCAGAGATGTGTGAGGCAGGGATGTTTAATGTCTCCAGATCTGTTTTCTCTATTCAGTGAACATATTTTCAGAAATGTAGAAGATATGAAAGGAATCACCATTGGGTGATGCAACATCAATAACATTAGATATGCGGATGATACAGTATTGAATGCAGACAATGAGCAGGATCTGCACAATTTAGTAGATGCGGTTGTTGCACACAGCAAACAACTAAGGTTTGAATTAAATTGTAAGAAGACACAGATTATGGTAGTCACTAGGAATGTAAAATAATATACAAGTAAATGGGAATATTCTTAAACAAGTGAATCGGTACAATTATATCGAAACAGTCATAACATCTGATGGGAGATGCCTTGTAGAGATTAGAACAAGAATCGCAATTGCACGACAGTCTTTTGCAAGATGGAAAACATACTGACCAACAAACAAATGCCAATTGCATTTAGCGTGGACAATGAGCAGACAAGCTGAAAAACATTTGATGGCTGAGGTAAATGCAGAAAACACTATGGACGGGCAAAAAAAAACAAGTGACCATATCTTACAAGAAACAAATGAAAACTGTAAACTGATTAGAGAAATTAGAGAAGACAGTCACAGGTTTGGACACGTTATGAGAAGAAATTAATTGGAGAACTTGGTGACAACTGGCAAGATTAAAGGGAAGAGAACAAAGGGGAGGGCAGATAAGTAAATACCTGGATGGCTTGGCCACGTTGTATGGTCGAGACAAGAACACAGATCTGATCCACGACTCTGGTGATCTGGTGATATGGCGAAACATGACCGCACACGCTTATCGGCATGGCACATGATGATGATGATGATCGTTTGCACTTGTTGCGTGCACTTCTGATATTTGATCCTATTTCTGGCAATTGTTGTTCATGTTTTTGCATCTGTTGGTCATATTTCTTGCATTGTTTGTTCCTATTTCTTGCAAATGTTCATATTGCTTGTGCATATTCGTAACTCTTGCACTTGTTCATATTTTCTTGCACTTGTTCATATTTCTTGTACTTGTTGAGATTTCTTGCACTTGTTCATATTTCTTGTACTTGTTGATATTTCTTGGGCTTGTTCATATTTCTTGTGTTTGTTCATATTTCTTGTTTATTCATGTTTCTTGCGCTTGTTGGTATTTCTTGCGCTTGTTCATATTTCTTGATCTTGTTTATATTTCTTGCACGCATTCATATTTCTTGCACGTATTCATATTTCTTGAACTTTTTATCATCATTATCATCTTTACAATCATCATCATCATCATTGTGACAAATTAGATGATTGACAGAGGACCTAATTTGTAGTGTTCTCTGGAGATATATCTTGAATAATAAATAACAAGATAAAGGATATGATTTAGCACGTTTTATGTCTAGAGGTCACTCAAATGAGCTAATCATTCCCGCAATAGCCTTTTTGGAGAACCACTTTTCTTTGGCTCAAACCCCCACTGTGAGACCACTATGTATCTACACAGAAATTTATAAAAGAAGTAAAATAGTTCACCCACGGCCAGAGAAGATCTGAACTATTAGCGCCTGTACAACTGAGGATCCCTCTCATTCAACATAATGTTGCCAGTGTGCTATTCGTCCGTCACATTAGATCTTCTTTAATTATTTTGTCAGTATGACCTATATCATTTTTGTCCAATTTTTCTAGGACTGTAGGATTCAATTCTTGTAGACAACTCAACAATAACTGTACATACCATCTGTTGAACAAGACATCTACATGACAGGTTCTTGAAAAGAGTGGGACATACATTTACATAGAATTGTTTACACCACAATTGTACAAGACATACATCATGAGATAATTGACAACATCTATACAGGACTTTTCACAATATGTATAACCAACCACAGTACTTAAGACAGTCACCAGAGACAAAACTTGACAGCAACAGTACAAGACATTCTCTTGAGACATGTACTTAAAACACTGATTCATTAAATACACAATTTATTGAGCTGATGGTGAGTCAAGTGATGACCATTGTTTCATCTTCTGGCATGTCAACACCTCAATAATTACATTGAAAATGCATAAAATATGCCACACATGCATGTTGAGAAACAAGATACAACACTTCTTATTTACTCCACCAGCCATCAACACCTCTCCTCCTCTCTCTCTCTAACTACAACACTCAGTTACAGTATCTGTCATCAACTCCCGTCTCTTGAGAAGGTTATGGAATCCTATCATGGAAAAACTTAAAGGAGGAACTACTGTTCTGAGTCTGTTGAATCTTTTTATCATCAGCATTGATGTTGGACAAGCTCCAGTTAGCAGCTTCCCCAGAATAAGCTTCATGGCAGATTCATTCCTCCTGAAGACAAGATTTGGAATGATGATACGGTACTGCATCTCACGGTTTTCAGGCTGTCAGTGAAGGCTGTCACTGGGTACTTCAATAATGACATACATAATGTCCCATACATTGCAGCTACTCACTTAGCCAGATCACTTCACCTACTGTTCAAGTCACATTCTTCAAGAATCACTGTGTGAGCATCAGGCTGGATATTTTCTAAGTTGAGTCCTAGATAAACAAACACTCCAAGTTACCTCACAGTTTTCTATGAATGTAGTTCATACTACAAGACTTGATGTTATTCTCAGTTGACATTTGATTGAATCAAAGATCACTGTCCAGCTCACCACTATTATAGTGCTTCAGATTGTGTTATGCTCCCATTTGTGCATTCAGCTGTTGAGAGCTGAGAGAAAATTCTTCTTTGATTTTCCTGCCTTTTTATAGGGAGTCAATTCTGGATCTAGGACTTCTGTTTAGTTGTCCCAGATGATATATGGAAGGCCTCTCCACCATCATCTTGTTCTCTGTCAATATACAAAATGGCACAACATCTCTTTACATTTGTTAAAAGATGATGTTATCATACATTAACATACACAGATGGAGATGGGGAGGAAAAGGATGGGTGTGGTCCAAACACACCTCTCCTTGTTTGATGATGCAGTGTATTTCACTCTGATGTACTGTGGGTGATATGTGTTCAATTCACCCTTATCTGTGGTGATCACAAGCCTATATGTTGAGACAGGGGTAGCTTACACAATTACAAGCATTTAGGTGGTCCAAGTTCCACCATGTTTGAACCACAGTAGACCTGGGCACAAGGAGGACCAGACACAATACAGCAAGCATCATGACATAGCAACATGGGACAGGCATTGTGAAGGGAAATGGAAAATAGGCATTTACAACTGCAATCGGCATTATGTATTAACTAATGGCATTTACCCAATTAGCAGACCAGACATCCATTCCAATGGTTGTGATGTTGGTGCATGAATGTCATATTCCATATACACTCACTCAGCAATGCCAGACCTCACCCCGTTTCTCAGATAGACCTGGCTCACAGGTACATCATCTTCATCATCCTCATGTGCTGTTTCCCCACTGAGTAATGTTCATGTCTACTACAGTCGGTAACAGAAGCTCAATTGCCCAAGCAATTGTTCACATATGCACCAAGGGCATATGGGAAAAACATGTTTAGTCCTTGTAAATTTGCATGAGCCATACATTATATTCAGCCAACTAAGACACAGGTTCACACACCTATTGTCCTCTTAGGAACTAGTTTATATGAACCTACCAACAGTAGAGGTACCAGTGTAATGCTGCAGAGAGAAATAGTATTCTCTTGAGCGTAATCTAGCCACCAGGCCATCACATGAACTTTGCAATTCTGGCGTGCCATCACGTCCCACCTACATCTTGATATGAAGCATCTGTCTTTCTACTAATGTGAGAGGCTACTTATCAAAGCACCAGCTCATTCACTCCAACTTTCTCAGCGTTTTACAAAGGAACCTATACATGTTTACATCACCCATTCCAATTTAGACTGCCATATGTTAACTCGCGAGAGCAAAGGTACAGTTGATTTAAGAATGAGTCATCCTAGGCATGAAGAATGCACAAGGGGATTGGGTTTGCGAATTTGCATGAGTGTACTATACATTCATCAAGCATACGCAACCAGTCACAACAAGGGATTGATATGCACTTGGAGTATACAGCGTGAAAGACATGGCAAGGTTGAAGAAGCAGTATCCAGAATACTGGCGCACAGAAGTTCTGTTTTCACTTTTCACATTTTATTCATAAAATACTCTTATATTCTTCTCTTTCATTCACTAGGAACAACTACAACATTAAAGTATGTTTTAAAGTGGTACCTGTTGTCCTGAGAACAATATATTACTGAATCTTTAAGGGCATTGTTGGGTCATCACATCACAAAATAGCTACCGCTCCGGATGGAATCTTGGCTCGAACTGCCAATTTTCAAATGTGGCCTAGCAAACAGCGTGGGCTCATTACTTATTAGCCAATGAAAAGACAAGCGCATACCGCTGTCCTCCCCCAACTCGTTCTGGAACATTCGATCTAATAATAGCCCTTCTATCTGGGATGGTCCCCGTTCAGACTTAAAGTATTTTTATGAATGTGTCGGGCTGGGAATGTGGGGTTCTGTTTCATCATGTTACAATCATCATCATCATCATCATCATCATCATCATCATCATCATCATCATCATCATCATCATCATCATCATCATCATCATCATCACCATCGTACACTTGTGCTTCAATCGTCGTATGGAGGAATAGTTTGACGTTTCAGCGCCGATGGGTGGCACTAGATATTGCCAGTCTGTGTACAATGCCTTTGATGTCGTCCCATTTTCTTCTCCGCGGTCCTCTTGCTCTCCTATCAGATAGTCTTTGATGTAGCGCCAGTGCTGGTAGTTGATGGTGTTGCATTCTAACGAGATACCCGAACCATTTGATCTTCTGTCTTTCAATATGTGTGTGGCACAAGTTGTTGATCCCACTGTCTGTTTGATAACATCATTTCTTACTCGGTCTCGGATAGTTAATCTGGCAGCCCTTCTCCAGCATCTCACCTCGCAGGTGTTGATTTTGCGTTAAGTGTGATTTGGACAATGTCAAATATCCTCTTTATAGCGTCTACAATTGACGCTATTAATTAATTTAACTAAACAAACAAATTTCAGTCTCATACCTGTAACGGAAATGGTGAAAAATAACACTACTGCACCACAAAGAACATTGTTTACTGATCCATGCGACATGCTGAGACAAATGAGAACTTGGCCACAGGCGAAGCAGCTTTGACAATCAGATGTATGTTTTTGTGTTTGGGCGTCTACATGCTTATAAATGAAAATTTATTTATTTTGTTGTTTTAGGACTTGAGGTTTGAAGATTGAGCACAACCCACTATGGCAACGCTGATCGTATTCTGGTACGAACCTTGGGCCTTGTCCACGTCAGTTGGAAGCACTAGACTCGAGTTACCCACTTCAAACAACGCTGATCGTGTTGCCAGTAGTGAGATGGGCTCAATCTTCAAATGCAAATGTATCTACCTCTGACGTCTTTCTTCAAGAAAGTGGAAACTTCTGGAATACTCGGGTGTATGAACAAGTCAACTCTGCACATTGGGTAAATCTAGCATTGAAATTGTCACATGAAACATGTAGTAAGTGGTATAGTTCACAGGCGGGTGTATTTTCTTAACATCTGTGTTATCTTAATGACAGGACATGCCAGCAATTGTCTTATCGTCGTTCCGTAGATTGATAAAGGGTTGTAATACTTTACTGAGGTTGAGTTAGGTATGTCAGAGATTGGACACCTTAGCTTGACCTCTGTGGATATTGATGGTCGTGTCTGAAATCCGTTGGCAACTTCTTTGGCAATACAGATCTTAAGTCCTCTGTCTGTCTGTCTGTCTGCCTGACTCTCTTTATGTCTCTCTCTCTCTCTCTATCTGTCTCTCTTGTCACTGCCTCTCTCTCTGTCCCTGTCTCTATCTGTTTTCCCACTGTCTCTCTATGTCTGTGTTTGTGCGTCTCTATCAATCTTCACACTCTGTCTCTCTCCGTCTCTTTCATTATCTATCTCTCTATGTCTCTGTTTGTCCCTCTCTCTATCTTTGTCTCTCCGTCTCTCTTTATCTGTCTCTTTATGTCAACATCTCTCTCTCTCTCTCTCTGTTAGACGGGCCTGCGTGCCCAATTCTTAACCCTTTGAAAATAAAATTTGTTTGTTTGTTTCCCTCTGTCTTCCCACTTTCTCGGTCTCTTTCTGTGTCTCTCTGCTTCTATATATCTCTCCCTTTGTGTCCTACTCTAGCCCTCTCTCTCTGTCTGCCACTCTCTGTGTTTGTCTATTTGTTCTCTCTCTCTCTCTCTCTCTCTCTCTCTCTCTCCTAGACGTAGGCTAACCAGAGGACTCGCAATCTGTCAACAGGGAGAAATACACCTTTGCTTACCTTGCTAGGTAATCGCTAGGGGGTTATGCTGTTATGTGTGCGTTCTGATCAAGGTTCGATGCCTGCACTCATAGTCCGCTAAGAGAGAGAAAGAGAAAGACTGGCCACTTAATTCCTCGAGCGTTCAGACCTACAAGATGTGATGGTCCTAGAGACCTACAAGATGTGACGGTCCTAGAGACCTACAAGATGTGACGTCCTAGAAACCAACAAGATGTGATGGTCCTAGAGACCTACAAGATGTGACGGTCCTAGAGACCTACAAGATGTGACGTCCTAGAGACCTACAAGATGTGACGGTCCTAGAGACCTACAAGATGTGACGTCCTAGAAACCAACAAGATGTGATGGTCCTAGAGACCTACAAGATGTGACGGTCCTAGAGACCTACAAGATGTGACGTCCTAGAAACCAACAAGATGTGATGGTCCTAGAGACCTACAAGATGTGACGGTCCTAGAGACCTACAAGATGTGACGTCCTAGAAACCAACAAGATGTGACGGTCCTAGCACATCATAGACCTACAAGATGTGACGGTCCTAGAGACCTACAAGATGTGACGGTCCTAGCACATCATAGATCTACAAGATGTGACGGTCCTAGCACATCATAGACCTACAAGATGTGACGGTCCAAGCACATCATAGACCTACAAGATGTGACGGTCCTAGCACATCATAGACCTACAAGATGTGACGGTCCTAGCACATCATAGACCTACAAGATGTGACGGTCCAAGCACATCATAGACCTACAAGATATGACGGTCCTAGCTCATCAAAGACCTACAGGATGTAACGGTCCTAACACATCATAGACCTACAAGATATGACGGTCCTAGCTCATCAAAGACCTACAGGATGTGACGGTCCTAGCATATCAAAGACCTACAGGATGTGACGGTCCTTGAGACCTACAAGATGTGAAGGTCCTAGCACATCATAGACTTACAAGATGTGACGGTCCTAGCACATCACACACATCATAGTTTCAGCATCTAGCAGTGTCTCCAATCGTGACTTAGTTTCAGTAGCTAGAACTGTCTCCAGTTGTGACTTAGTTTCAGTAGCTAGAACTGTCTCCAGTTGTGACTTAGTTTCAGTAGCTAGAACTGTCTCCAGTTGTGACTTAGTTTCAGTAGCTAGAACTGTCTCCAGTTGTGACATAGTTTCAGTAGCTAGAACTGTCTCCAGTTGTGACTTAGTTTCAGTAGCTAGAACTGTCTCCAGTTGTGACATAGTTCAGTAGCTAGAACTGTCTCCAGTTGTGACTTAGTTTCAGTAGCTAGAACTGTCTCCAGTTGTGACTTAGTTTCAGTAGCTAGAACTGTCTCCAGTTGTGACTTAGTTTCAGTAGCTAGAACTGTCTCCAGTTGTGACTTAGTTTCAGTAGCTAGAACTGTCTCCAGTTGTGACTTAGTTTCAGTAGCTAGAACTGTCTCCAGTTGTGACTTAGTTTCAGTAGCTAGAACTGTCTCCAGTTGTGACTTAGTTTCAGTAGCTAGAACTGTCTCCAGTTGTGACTTAGTTTCAGTAGCTAGAACTGTCTCCAGTTGTGACTTAGTTTCAGTAGCTAGAACTGTCTCTAGTTGTGACTTAGTTTCAGTAGCTAGAACTGTCTCCAGTTGTGACTTAGTTTCAGTAGCTAGTACTGCAGCATTGAGAAAAATTGCATAGAAATTGAAAAACAACACAACAGTCAAAATACCAAATTAGTGCGCAAAAGAATTCAGGAACTTACTACTAAAAGGACAAGAACATCAGCAGGCTGTCTAAAAACTGAAGATGGTAAAATCATAATAGAAAAAGGTCAGATTCTACATGAATGGTCAGATTATGTGAAAAACCTTTATGATGATAAAAGAGATGAACAGTATGATATTCGATTTAATAATGAAGGACAGCCAATTTTGAAGATGGAGGTTCGGAATGTTCTTAAGCATATGAAAGCTGGCAAGACAACCCCCCCCCCCCCCCCCCCCCGGTTCAGATAACATCACAACATAAATTATTAAAGCCTTAGAAGAATATGGAATAGATCAAATCACCCGACTGCTGAACACATTATATGATACCGGAGATATACTTCTGAATTACGTAATTCTATATTTATTACAATCCCAATGAAATCAGGAGCCTTGGAATGTGATCAACATAGAACAACTAGTAAAACGAGTCACATCATGAAGATTTTGCTACGAATTATCATGAAAAGAGTGAGAAAGAAAATATAACCTGAAATAAGTAAAAAACAATGTGGGTTTGTAGAAGGAAAGGGTATCGTAAATGCTGTGTATATGCTGCGATCAGTTATTGAACGTTCTATAGAAGTAAACAAAGATATAAATCTTTGCTTTACTGACTACACAAAGGCTTTCGATAGAGTAAGACATATCAACATGGTAGATATGCTTGCAGATCTACAAATTGATGGAAAAGCTATTTCTTATAAAAACATATATTGGAAACAACACGCTGCCATAAGGATTGATAATGAAGTGGGACAATATCAGCCTATTAAAAGAGGTGTAAGACAGTGATGTGTAATGCCTCCAGATCTTTTTTCCCTATACAGTGAAAATATTTTCAGAAATGGAATCATCACTGGAGGACGAAACATCAATAACGATAGATATGCAGATGATAAAGTATTGATTGCAAACAATGCGCGGGATCTGCAACAATTAGTAGATGCGGTTGTTGCACACAGTGAACAACTGGGGTTAGAATTAAATTGTAAATAGACACAGATTATGGTCGTATCTAGGAAGAAAGGAATATCTCAATGTAATATACAAGTAAATGGGAATATTCTTCAATAAGTGAATCGGTAGAGCTATCTTGGAACAGTTATAACATCTGATGGGAGATGCCTTGAAGAGATTAGAACAAGAATCGCCATGACGAAAGAAGCCTTTAGCAAGATGAAAAACATACTGACTAATAAAAAAAATGTCAGTTGAAACGAGAAAAAGAGTGTTGAGGTGCTACATAGAGCCCGTACTGTTGTATGGATGTGAAACTTGGACAATGAGCAGTCAAGATGAAAAACATCTGATGGCTGTAGAAATGTGGTTTCTTAGGAGAATGCAAAGAATACCATGGACTGACAGAAAAACCAATGACCAAGTACTACAGGAGACAAATGAACATCGTAAACTGATTAGAGAAATTATACGTAGACAGTCAAAATTCTTTGAACATGTTATGAGAAGAAATGAATTGGAGAATGTGGTGGCAACTGGCAATATCGAAGGGAACAGATCAAGGGGAAGACCGAGAAGTAAATACCTGGATGGCTTAGCCACGTGGCATGGTAGAGACAGGAACACTGAGGTGATCAACGACTCTGGTGATCTAGTAAAATGGCGAGTCTTGACCGCCCATGCTTTCCGGCATGGCACATGATGGATGGGTGAGTAGTGTCTCCAATTGTGACTTAGTTTCAGTAGCTAGTAGACTCTCTCACTGTAATTTTCTCTCCAGCGTATTTTCTTCACCTCTTTGTTTATTGATAATGTGGTTTTTTTTTCTCCCCACATTGTTGATTGCTTCTACATTGCCTAATTAGTAAATGTTTATACTAAATTCTCAAACACAAGCCAGATAAGGGACAACATACAAACAATGGAAAACAAGTAACAAGTACGATGGGACATAATTCAGAGCTAATTTTATTATTTGAAAAGGGGCAATAATTTATCATACTTCTCTCGCACGCACGCCTACTTTCTTCACATTAAAAATTATCTGAAGTATTAAGAGCGCACCAGAAAACAAACTAAATGTTACATTTTCATGTGGCAACAACACACACATGGAGTCATGGGTATTTTGCAACTACTAAAGACGAAATACAGCGGTATTTTAGGACATGTTGCTGGACAAAGTTTAGAGTATCGTGGACCAAGAAGCATAAAACTAGTAAACGGTACGTCTCGGCCTTGTAACCAAGATCCAAGTGTACTATCTGCACTTGATCTGGCCAGGGTGTAAACCTGGTCACCGAAACCCGAATCACTGTCCACACATTGGCAGAAGTGCTTTGGTGCTGGACCACACTGGCAAGAGGACATTTATATGTATTTATACACATGTAAATAACAAAAGTGGTTTAATAATTAAAGAAAAAATGTGTAGTGACTTGATCTGACCAGGGTCACCAGCAGAGGCGGTCATCACAATGACACACAGGAACCTGGGACCTTATAGGACTACTCTGGTCATTGGGGAACCGCGACCCCTTATTTTTTTTTTAATGCATTTATTGGCCAAATTACCTTAGCCTGCACTAGCCAGGCGGCCTTAATTCCCCAGGCTCAAGACACCATTGCCATACACCGCAAGGTACTTTATTGGTAGTAAATGACAGTTTTTATGACAGTGTGGAAGAGGCTACTTAGAAAAGGAATAGCTAGAAGAGGAATAGTTCTATCGGCACGAAGATTGATACCCTGGGTATGAAACATAATAGATTGAGAATCTTTTCAGAGTGCCATTAGAACACACCTCAGCCAAAGGCAATCAATGAGCCACTCATGTTATCTTCCAACAAACCTTCTTCCCCCCCCCCCACCCCCAGACACTCCACTCTGCAAACAAACTAATGACGTTAGAGATCCTGGAAGGGACATTGAATGTGACTAGATCAGATGTTCCCCATCATGTTTACATCTTTACCCCTGAACAACAGCACACTACCAAGCTGAACAGTGCATTGACACTGCCCTCCACCTAGGTCTCAGTTGTCAACCGAAACATGTCTACACAAAATACAGATAGCTACCTACAACCCAGACATTTATTGACTCCGTTTTTAGCCGGAGCTTCCAATAACTTCCACCAACACACACAACCAACTCTCACAATTAGAGCTTCCAACAACATACAACTGGCTCAATAAGAGCTAAAGAAAGAGTCCAACATCTCTCTCTCTCTCTCTCTCTCTCTCTCTCTCTCTCTCTCTCTCTCTCTCTTTCTCTCTCTCTCTCTCTCTCTCTCTCTCTTTCTCTCTCTCTCTCTCTCTCTCAACATCACACTCTCTCAACATTACTCTCTCTCTCTCAACATTACTCTTTCCCTAAATATTACTCTCTATCTCAACATATCTCTCTATCAAGATTACTCTCTCTCAACATTACTCTCTTTCACTCAAAATTACTCTCTCTCCCCCTCACTCAACATTATTCTCTCACTCAACTGTACTCTCTCTCTCATTCAACATTACTATTTCTTTCTCTCACTCAACATTATTCTCTCATTCAACATTACTCTCTCTCTCACTCAACATTACTCTCTCTCTCTCTCTCTCACTCAACATTATTCTCTCACTCAACATTACTCTCTCTCTCTCTCACTCAACATTTACCCTCTCTCTCACTCAACATTATTCTCTCACTCAACATTACTCTCTCTCTCTCACTCAACATTATTCTCTCACTCAACATTACCCTCTCTCTCACTCAACATTACTCTCTCTAACTTAACATTACTTTCTCTCTCTCAACATTACTCTATCACTCAACATTACTCTCTCTCTCTCACTCAACATTATTCTCTCACTCTACATTACATTCTCTCTCTCTCACTCAACATTACTCTCTCTCTCTCTCTCTCTCTCTCTCTCTCTCTCTCTCTCTCTCTCTCTCTCTCTCTCTCTCTCTCAGCATTACTATTTTTCAACATTATTCTTTAGTTAATACTAGGTCTCTTAAGTTTATTATCTTTCAACATTACTCTCACTTTTATCATTTCTCTCTCACAAGATTATTCTTTCTCTCTTTCTATCTCTCAAGTTTATTCTCTGTTATCAGTACTCTCTCTTGCTCTTTTTCTTTACTTTATTTTCTCTATATACACTCTCTCTCCCTCTCTCTCATTCATCCTCTACATCAATTTCTCCCTCTCTCACAACAATATTCTCTCTCAACAATATTCTCTCTCACTTTATATATTACTCTTTTATTCTTTATCTCTCTCTAGCAACATTCCACATATATACATATACAGTAAAATAGCCATTTTGAAAGTAACAAATAACGAGATCTAATTTGTCGTTGAACTTCTAAAACTCCAATTCTGCAGTTCAACAATCACATCCTTGACATTCATCTCTGTAGCCAGACTTTTTAACATCCGCAGGCCATGTTGTTGCAGGCCAAGAATTCTAAGCTGGCAATCAGACTCCCGTTTCTAGCACGCCATGTTTCTGTAGTCGTTCAGCATCGACCATCTCCCATCTGGCTCTGTTGTCAATGACTCCATCCAACATGGGCTTGAAGAAAGGGCTCAATTTCGCCAGTGTCTGAGGAAATTGCAATATAACACATGCAATTATTATTTGCTAATACATACAGTTATTTGCTGCTAATAAACAGAAGTATATACTTGACTAACGGAACCCTCAAATTGATTGCATTAGCAGGTTAGTTAGTTAGTTAGTCGACAGATCCTCCTCATTACACATCGAACCATTCAGTTCATAAGTGCTGGGATCCCTTCCTCAGCAAATCCTGCAGCGTGTAGCGGCTAACGACGCCAGTTCTGTGTTAGTTTATTAATCTTCTTTGGCGTCCTGCGTAGTGTTCTTGTCTGGCCACACCTCCCCAGTAGCCATACCTGCAAGCTTGTCAGCCCGCTCATTTCCTTGTACACCCGCATGCCCTGGCAAGCACATGAGACTAATCTTTGCAGGCCGTGACTACTCCAGAGACACCAACCACTGTCTTTGGATCCATCCCATCTCTATCTTCCTGAGCATTCTTATTGAGTCACTAAGGAAGAATGCCCGAGAGAATGTATGTGTTTTAAGCCATGTTATTGCTTTACTTACTGCCATGACTTCTATATCAGACTACTTGTGGTCAAGGCAAAAGCACCTGAATCTTCTTTCACAATTCTTCCTCAAGCCTGAACAGTAAAAGCCCACGAACTTCTCACTCGTCGAGCGACCGAACCACCTGTGTAAATTACAGCAACACCCTCTAAAAGAGTTCTCGAAGGTCAAAGCCTGCACTTCCGCCTCCACAGCAGCCGGAGTTTCTTGACTGCATTTCTGTCTAAACTTATAGCAAGTGTTTCACAGATCGTTTCACTCATCACAACTCACCGAAAATACTACCGTTCCTTCACTAGCCATGTGTCTACAATCCAATTGGTCGATCATAGCTCTTTCTTACAGAAACAATCGCTGTTCTTCCGAGTTCCCAAGCCCTTATAATTTGAATA
>JACEFZ010009191.1:0-11229 GCA_014155875.1 Cepaea nemoralis
AAGGAAAAAAAGAGAAAAACCCACTCGGGGAAAGGGGTGAAAAAAATCATTGGGGGTATCTTGAAGTGCGCCTGAAAATCAGCGGCTGTTCAAAGATGATACTGTAAGCATAACATAAATTCTCTAACTGTATTTTCTTATTTTAAACACATTTTAATAAGTTAAAGGTAGTTGCTTGTCCTTTTACAGGACACTGCTGTCAACCCCAGCATTTGCAAGCTATTGGTGATTTGCTAGGCAATTTAGTTAGTAGTTTGCCATTACTTGCTGAATGGCCGATGGTGCTTACTATCAAAAACAGTGCAAAACAGTCCAAATAACCCATAGGTGACTTCAGACCTTTGACTTGGTTTCTTGGGGAATTAGTCCAATTCTCCCGGAATTGACTTCAGACCTTCGACTCAGTATGTCAGGGAATTAGAAACTGATTCGCCATGCTCCATTAAGTCACAGTGCTTGTTAATCCGAGGGTGAGCTAATAAGTAAGTCACAAATGGCTGTAGAAAAATAACTAACTATGATAACAACTTGAAACCAGTTTATTTTTTATACAAACATTGTCCCTTTATTTCTCAACAGAACTGCATGCTTTGTTTTCATTTACCTGCCATCCCACAGAACTGTGAGATTTACTTATTGACTCGCCCTCATAACTTTTTCTACTCAGCTGTGCACCACTTTACGGGAAATCGCTAGGGGCTAAGTCCACTGAAAACCCACCTTGGTGGGAGACATTTCAAGAGTGACGCCGAAGTTGTATGTGAAGTGAAAACATGGTTTAGAAAACAAAGCACGCAGTTCCATGCAGCCGGTTTGGGAGGACTGATAAACTGATGGGAGAAGTGCATCAATGTTGATGGAAATTATGAAAATAAAGGGACAGTGTATGCATAAAAATAAACTGGTTTCAAGTTGTTATTATATTTAGTTATTTTTCTACAGCCATTTGTAACTTACTTATTAACTTACCCTCGTAATTAAATGTGCTGATATTTAGATGACTATGAAAAACTTCTTGTGAAAGATTTAACAAATGAAACAATGTATTTAAGGGCCCTCGAGTTTAGATTTAAGTGTGGTTCCCGTATAAAGGGAGCAGGTGTGCTAGCATAATTGCTAGGAGGTTATGCAGATAATTTCATGAAAACATTTGAATGAGGGTTTCTTTTTCTTCTTCTTCGTTCATCCTGAGTTTTTTTTCCGGATGTGATTGCGTTGTGCCTGTTTACAGCAGAGCTGCGTTCTTGCGCCGTTAGGCAGACACATCCGACTTCTGCGGGCATTTGTTGACTGGGTTAACATTCCCGGGGGTTTCTTAGGACGTTTGACTCTCACTGGTGTGGTGTTATCTCCCATCCTAGCTGGCCCATATAGAACAGCCAAAGACATCCTGGTCAGCCCTCAAGGGAAGGCAGGGGCAGATCATGGGCATTCCCCGCCATCCAAGGAGGCTTCCATAATTGCAGAGCCAACACACAGCGCTCTGGTACTGGGCTCACCCAAGGAATCGTCATGTCCTGCACATGGCTGCTTAGCCTCACTTCCGTATATTGGGCCTTCCGTTCACCATAGGCTGTTCTTCCGGAAACCAGAAGAATGCAGTGTGCAGATGACATCCACACAGTGAGCTTTCGACTTCGGACTTTCCGCGTAATGGATTTGCTATCCGAGCAATATTCCATTTCGTGTCAATAGGACACTTTTTCCACCTTTATTGAAGCCCACACAGTGAGCTTTTGATTCGGACTTTCCACGTAATGGATTTGCTATCCAAGCAATATTCCATTTTGAGCCACTAGGACACTTTTTCCACCTTTTATGAAGCTCACACAGTGAGCTTTTGATTCGGACTTTCCACGTAATGGATTTGCTATTCGAGCAATATTCCATTTCATGCCTCTGGGAGGCTTTTGTAACCGACATACCTGTGGTATGAAGTGTGGCAGTCTGAATACTTCTTCATACACCTTTAAATGTCAACCTGTATGTAGTTAAAGTAAGCTGCGGTCAACTTGAGCTTGTTGATATCTCCATAGAGCTTGTCCTCAAATGAAGCAGGTGTGGGCCAAAATATCTTTCTCTGTTCTGCATAGTTGGGCAATCCTGCAGCAAATGTTTTGCTGTCATTTTTCCAGTTCAACAATTACATTCATCGGTATCTCCTATCTTTAGTTTATTGAACAAGTGGTATTTCAGCCTGTTATGTCCTGTGCGGAGTCTGAAGATTGCTACTTGTTCTCTTCGGTCGAGTTTGTAATATGCATCATCCTTCTGATGGCCTGGATGCTCTGATTCCCATTTGGTTCTATAAGTGCTTTTTATCAACCTCTTTGCCTCATTATAGTTATGTCTATGTCAGGCTGTGGTAGTCGTCCGCCCTCTTTTGCCAGTCTGTCAGCCTCTTCATTTCCAGGTATACTGCAATGTGATGGGATCCACTGTATTACAACTTTTTTGGATTTCTGGCATAGACCATGGAGTGCTGCTCTTAGGTCAGCTATTTCTGTGCTGTTATTGCTCTTCAGTATTGAGACAGCTGACTTTGCATCTGTGAAGATAGCTATTTGCTTCACTTTATTTTCCTCCATCAAGAGCATTTCTGCTGCAGTTTTCATAGTCTCTACCTCCGCTTTGAAGTTACTTGAAAACTTTCCAGTTGCCATTGAATGTGTTTTTTTCGCTCCATTTTTTAAATTTAGGAGAATTCCTCCTCCATTCTCTATTGAATTTTTGGCTGATCCATCTGTATATGCATGGGTCCAATTGCTGCTTGGGTAATGTTCTTTTATGTAGTTTAGGGTTATTTCTCTTCTTTCAGTTTCATGCTGAGTGTTCTTTTTCTCAATACCAGGAATGTTTTCTATCATCTCAGGCAGTTGCTGCTGTCTCCAAGCTGGGAAGTTGTGTGCATAGTAAATGGGCTTGACTGTTGATATGTTAAGTATGGGATCTGCCCTAATCTTTCGTTTTGCAGTTTCTACAAAGTTGCTACGCTTCAGTCTTCCCTTTCCAAAACCATTAAACCTGTTATACATAGGGTGGTCTGTCAATTCTTCTAAATTTTTCTGCTTGTTGCTGGGCTCTGCTATCTCTTCTGTCCTGCATTGGTTGTAAACAAGTGATCTTTTCTAGTTCATTAATAGGCGTTGTCTTCAGGCTTCCAGTTATGATTCACATTCCTTGGTTTTGGACTCTACTTATTTTGTTAAAGTTTGACTTAGCTGCTGTTGCCCAAGCTGCAATGCCATATTCCAGTACTGGCCTCACCCGTCCAGTATATAGCTTCTTGAGAACTTTCTCATCTGCTCCCCACGTTGTACCAGCAAGCTTTTTCATGATTGCCATTCTTTGCCTTGCTCTTGTTCGATTTTTCTCAACCTGTGTTTTCCATGTCAGGCGACGATCAAAGGTGACTCCTAGATAGTTTGGATTTTCTTCATGGGCAATATTTTTCCATTCAATACCAGCTTAGGTTGCTGAGTTTTATTTGAGAGGGAGAACACTGTGCATGTTGTTTTCTCCTCACTTATCTTCACTAGCCATGATTTTGACCAGTCCTCTAGCGCTAATAAGGCTTGCTGTATTCTGCTGTTAGCTGTACTAATATATTCTTCAGATGTCCATATGGCTAGGTCATCTGCAAAGGATGATGTGTGTACTCTGGCTGGAAAATTTTCCGTGATGTCGTTTATATATGCTAGGAATAATGTTGGTGAAAGAACTCCTCCTTGGGGGACACCTTGCTCCAACAGCATCATTTTGCTGGTTTGTCCTTGTACTTTTGTCCTGGCAGTTCTGTTCTCAAGGTAGTGGCTGATCCATTTGTACATTTTCCCACAAACATGCATTTTTTGCAGTTTTACTTTCAGTCCTTCCTTCCATACTTTATCAAATGCTTTTTCTAAATCTATCCAGACCGCTAGTGTGTGCATTTTCTCTTGGAAGGCATCCTCTATTTCCTGAGCTATATAGGTTATTTGATCTTCAGTGGATCTGTACTTTCTGAATCCTGCTTGGTGTGGTGTTAAGAGTTTGTTTTCTTCCAGATGCCATGTTAGCCTGCCATTGATAATGCGTTCCATTAATTTTCCTACACAGCTAAGTAGACTGATAGGTCGATAGCCATTTGGTTCTTCCAGGTCTTTTCCTTTCTTTGGGACTGGTATTAGTATAGCTTCCTTCCATGCCTGTGGGACTATTCCCCTCTTCCAGCTGTAATTTAGGACTGCTAGTAGTTTCTTTTTTGCCTTTGTCCCTAGTCCTATTAGCATTTCATTTGTGATTCCATCCTTTCCTGGTGATTTCTTCTTTTTTAGGGTATTCATTGCCTGTTCCATTTCTTCCATTGTTAGATTTGCCATCATTTATATATTCTGGTGCTATCTCTGTATTACTATGACGTATCTGTTTATCTTTGATTGCTTTCTTCTGTTCGGTTGTAATATCAATGTGGTTTGCACTGGCATAGTGTTCCATTAGTGCATTTGCAGCCTTTTTTCCTGTAAGCAAGGCATTTCCTTGTTTAATTATTTGTTTGTTTCTAGGTCCTTCATTGTTCATGGCTTTCACTAGTTTCCATAGTTTGTTTCCATCCCTGTCAAAATTCAGGTTTTCTTTTTTTCCCTCCAACAATCTCTTGTTGTTTGATTTACTGTTCTTTTATATTTTGCTGAGATGGCTTTGAGAGAGATGTTCGCTTCAATTGTTTGTTCTCTCTCTGCTGTCTTCCTGGCATCTTCAACTTTGTCCTCCAAACTTTGTAGTTCTTCAGTCCAGTATGGTTTGTAATTTTTCCTCGCTCCTCTTGGAATGGACTCAGTGGCTGCCTGTATTATTGCTCTGTTTAGACTTTCCACCATTTGCTTCATGTTGCCATATCGTGTATTTATGTTTTCACAATATTTGTCTGTTAGTGTAGGCAAATCTGTCCCAATCTGCTCGTTGTAATTCCAGCGGGGCAAGGGCTTTTGCTCCTGTGGAACATACTCCATATTCATTACAAGCTTGATTGGTCTGTGGTCACTACCTGCTAATTGGTCAAGCACATGGCGATCGATTTTGTGGAGGATGTCTCCTGTGCAGAAAGCTAAGTCTGGAGTAGAAGTGGTAATCCATCTTCTGGAGTTGAAGCTCGGTGTGTCATCCGCTTTGTTGAGTAGATGGAGATTTGAGTCTATTTCCCAGTCCTCCACTTCATCTCCTTTTGTCAGTATCTGGGTATCCCCATCTTTCTGAGCGGCTATTAAAGTCTCCGACAACAATGCAATTTGTGTCAGTTATTTTCATGTTTGAGAGTGTAAGATCCTTATCTGCCGGGCTATACAGATTGTAAATTCTTATTTTCACGTCCTTTATCATTATATCAACACCTATAATTTCCGTTTGGTCGTCAATAGTTGTGGGTGACCCTACCAGTAGCTGTGCTACCGTCGGCATAGCTCTTGGGGTCATTGGAACGCGCAAGCCCCTCTACCTCGTCAAGGTGGACGCACGGCAGAGGGGGAATGGGGGTTTGACGCTGGTGCTTGCCATCAGCAAAAAGAGGGAAATACTGGCCTCGTATTCCTCCAAGCATTCAGGCCTGAAAAATGTGATAGTTCTTGCACATGACCGACCAATAGTAGGTTCCTTCTTTGGGCCTGTTTATTTCCAGTCTGGTGGGACATCCATTCCTGCTAGGCTTGCAACCAATGTGTTACTGGAACAGTCAGCATCTACAAATGACATCTGCTAGGAGAGACATAACATCTGTGGATTTATCAGAAGTGTTATGATCATGTGCCATGCCGTTGTTAGCCATCTCACTCGATGACCAGTCTTGGATCAGTTGTGTTCTTGTCTTGATTATGATTATGACATCTTGACCAATCCATCAGATGTTTATCTCTGCTTTCCCCATACTCTTTTCATATTAATCTTGGCAGTTATCACTAAGTTTGCCAGTGTATTTCTCCTCATATGCACAAAAAATTGTCTGGCTACATCTAATTTCTGAAATTAATTTACGGTTTTTGTTTCTTGTAAGCTGTGGCTCATTGGTTTTTCTGCCATCCATGGATATTTTTTGCATTTTCCTCAGAAACTACATTTCCACTGCTGTTAAATGCTTCTTAGCTTTTTATCCATGTTTCACATCCATATCACAGTAAAGGTTCTATATAGCAATTCAACTCTGTTTCTTAATGCAATTGACAGCTTTTTATTGGGCCAGTATGTTTTCCAAAAGGAAAGCTTTACCATAGGATTCTTGTTCTAATCTCTACAAAGCACCTTCCATGAGATTTATGATTGTTCAGAGAATTCAACTGATTCACTTGTTGAAACATTTTCTTTAATGTTACATTGTGGTATTTCTTTCTTCTTGAAGATGCCACAATCTGTTGTCAAGTTATCACCACACCCCAAATTATCCTCATTGCTCATCAGCCCATTCAGTCCATAACTGTTAGGATTCCCCCTACATCTCATAGCAGTCCGAAAACCAGTTCTGGGCTGGTGGACTATTCTTCTTTGGCTCCCTGCATGGCGCTCCTGTCTGCCTCACCCCGTTTCACCTGATGTTTTTGCAGTCTGTCAGAGTCGCAGATTCGCAGTCATCTTTTGATTATATAATCCACCGTCTCTCTGACAGCATTCAATATTTCAGCCCGGCCCATTGATAGTCCGCTTTCTACAAGAGCCAGGAAGCCTATCATTTCCTCTTACACATGTGTATCTTGGCAGAAAAATAAACCTGATTTTTTTTTATCAAGCATGACCTCCTGTCTTAGATCCCAGCTCGTCTCAATCTCCTGAGCATACTCATTGCATGATGAAAAATAAAAGACAGCGTATCATGTCGCATAAGAGTGGACGACTCAAATGACAGGATTCATGCACCAGTAACATGTAGCGTGTTTCCTGGACCAGGACGTGAAGGAAAGTGGAAGAAGGCCTTGGTCAGTTTGGTTTGTTAGCCTTTGATGCCAGTACTCATGCTGTGAGTGACTTACTGCATTTATCCCTTTTTCCTTGTCTTCCATCCCTTTTTGTGCCAATACAATCACAAATGTGTGTGTGCATTTATTATTGTTCATGTGCAGTTTGCAGAATCAAATTCTTCTTATAGCCCATGCCATGTGGTATTAGTCATGTCTTTTCACAACCTTCTGTCTCGTGTGCAACCATTCATTTCTAATACAGAGATTCCATCAATGCCACAAACTGTCTAGTATTTTCTCTCTTGTTTTCACCCTGCTTCTCTTCCCCTCCATCTATTCAATTTTTACAATGTATTTCAGCCGTCTCCTTCTCATGGGGTATGATTGCCTCTTTTAATATGAGTTACCAGTTCTGTTTGTGAGTTTAACTTCTTTCAAGATATCTTCATTACATATTTTATCTGTCCATGGTATTGCACAATAAAAAATATGTTGGTATATCTATTGCTTATTCTATTCTAAAACCTGCTTCCGTATTGTGTTTATGCATCTGTCCACAGGCTTCTGCCTTTTTCCAGTAGCTCTCCATGGTCCATAGGTTTTTAACCGGCTCTTACCAAGTTCTATTAAAAGTCAATTATCATTGGTTGGATTTTATGAATAGTTTCTACTATTTTTGACAGAAAACCCCTTACAGAAAGGCTGTAGGTGTTTTTTCGGGTGGATATGGTGTGCTACTTTTTGCTTTCCTTTTGGGCCTTTGTAACAAGCAAAACTCACTGTGCTGTTCAGTAGACATTTCTGCTTCAATTCACCAGCTCTCTTCATGAATAGGTTACTTTCAAGCTATCCAATTGTTTTCACACCCTTATTTTATGTTTGCATCACAGCTTTTGAGTTTCACATTTACATTCTCAGAATGTTGTTGTCAGAGTCTTGCATTCAGCAATAACACAGGCTCGTAATCACTAACAGGATGTGATACAAAACACGGTCACAGAATGACTTGACGTGACACACTACAAATACCAATTCAAACACTTTATTCACACTTCTCACTCATCACAAACCATTACATGCATCGCACAAATACAATAACGAAGCCATAATACAATCAATAGATATATCAATGCAATGTATACAACTCACAATCTCCTATATTCACACAGGCGTTCTATCTATTCGCGTTCATACACCCAAGTATACGAGCACCATCTGTCCAACACTCCAAGCCGTCTAGCCGCTAACCACTGTGAGTCTCGCTAGTTGGGGTTGCGTCCCTGCGTGGACCTCATGTCCCACGCCTGCACAACTGGTCATTTCCCATCACAGCGTGGTTAGTGTCGCTCACAGGTGGACCTGGCCGTACTTGCCAGGCGCGTTGACGACAATGCGGTAGAACTGGTGGGGAAATTATGACAGTTGTTATGAAACATTGAAGTATACATTTTGGAGGAGTTAAGTCATTTCATTGGTTGTTTAAGAGGTAATTCTAAGAATTTATGACACAATTATTTTTTCACAGCCAATGGCAGATGAGCATAAGACATTGTTAGACTACGGGTATACAAGCACAGTTGCCAGGGCACAGTCTCCAGCAACCATAGGTCTTGTTTTGTAAAACAGAAGGTAAATTGTTGCTTCATTGTTTGTTGTTTTATTCTTTGCTCTATAACTTGACCTCACTAATCTAGGGTTGACCCAGCCTCATTGTTGTTTTGTCCAGGATCCTACAACTTGACCACATATTACCCAGGCTCATTGTTTTACCCAGGGTCCTATAACTTGACCACATATTACCCAGCTTCATTGTTTTACCCAGGGTCCTATAACTTGACCACATTACTCCATGGTTGACCCAGCCTTGTCATTTTGTCCAGGGTCCTATAACTTGACCACATATTACCCCGTCTCGCTTTATCCAGGGTCCTATAACTTGATCACATTACTCCATAGTTGACCCAGCCTCATTTTACCCGGGGTCCTATAACTTGGCCACATATTGCCCAGCCTCATTGTTTTACCCGGGGTCCTATAACTTGACCACATATTACCCCGTCTCGCTTTATCCAGGGTCCTATAACTTGACCACATTACTCCATAGTTGACCCAGCCTAATTTTACCCGGGGTCCTATAACTTGGCCACATATTGCCAAACCTCATTGCCGGGAAGGTTAACCCCGCCAACAAATGCCCGCAGAAGTCGGATGTGTCGGCCTAACAGTGCAAGAACGCAGCTCTGCTGTAAAACAGGCACAACGCAGTCACATCCGGAAAAAAAAAACCGGATGAATGCAGAAGAAAAGAAGAATAAACCTCATTGTTTTACCCGGGGTCCTATAACTTGACCACATATTACCCAGCCTCGTTTTACCCAGGATTCTATAACTTGGCCACATATTACCCAGCCTCGTTTTACCCAGGATTCTATAACTTGACCACATATTACCCAGGGTCCTGTAACTTGGCCACATATTACCCAGCCTCATTGTTTTACCCAGAGTCCTATAACTTGACCGCATATTACCCAGCCTCGTTTTACCCAGGATTCTATAACTTGACCACATATTACCCAGCCTCATTTTACCCCGGGGGTTTCTATAACTTGGCCACATATTACCCAGCCTCATTGTTTTACCCGGGGGCCTTAACTTGACCACATATTACCCAGCCTCGTTTTACCCAGGATTTTTATAACTTGGCCCCCATATTAACCCCCCCTCGTTTTAAACCCCGGATTCTTTTAACTTGGCCACATATTACCCGCCCCATTGGGTTTTTCCAGGGTCCTATAACTTGACCACATTACTCCATAGTTGACCCAGCCTCGTCATTTTGTCCAGGGTCCTATAACTTGACCACATTACTCCATAGTTGAACCCCGCCTCATTTTACCCAGGGTCCTATTACTTGGGCCCCATATTACCCAGCCTCATTGTTTTTCCCCGGGTTCTATAACTTGACCACATATTACCCAGCCTCATTGTTTTAACCGGGTTTTTATGACTTGACCACATATTACCCAGCCTTATTTTATCCAGGTTCTATAACTTGACCCCTATATTACCCAGCCTCATTGTTTTTTTCAAGGGTCCTATAACTTGACCACATATTACCCCGTCTCGCTTTATCCAGGGGCCTATAACTTGACCACATTACTCCATAGTTGACCCAGTTCATTTTACCCGGGGTCCTGTAACTTGGCCACATATTACCCAGCCTCATTGTTTTACCCAGAGTCCTATAACTTGACCACATATTACCCAGCCTCATTTTACCCAGGATTCTATAACTTGACCACATATTACCCAGCCTCATTGTTTTAACCAGGTTTCTATGACTTGACCACATATTACCCAGCCTTATTTTATCCAGGGTTCTGTAACTTGCCTCATTGTTTTGTCAAGGGTCCTATAACTTGACCACATATTACCCCGTCTCGCTTTATCCAGGGTCCTATAACTTGACCACATTACTCCATAGTTGATCCAGCCTCATTTTACCCGGGGGCCTATAACTTGGGCCCCATATTACCCAGCCTTATTGTTTTACCCGGGTTCTATAACTTGACTACATATTACTGAAACCCCATTGTTTTAACCCCGGGTTCTATAACTTGACCACATATTACCCAGCCTCATTTTATCCAGGGTTTTTACAACTTGACCCCATATTACCCAGCTTCATTGTTTTACCCAGGGTTCTAAAAACTTGACCACATATTACCCAGCCTCGTTTTATCCAGGGTTCTATAACTTGACCACATATTACACAGCCTCATTGTTTTAAAACCCCGGGGGCCTATAACTTGACCACATATTACCCAGCCTCGTTTTATCCAGGGTTTTTATAACTTAACCACATATTACCCAGCCTCGTTTTATCCAGGGTTCTATAACTTGACCACATATTACCCGAACCTCATTGTTTTACCCAATGGCAGGATGTCGTAAAGAGTGGTCTGGGGTCAATGCTTCTGTAAGAATGAATGTTTTTTTCCCCAAACATGTACCAGCCTACAGAATGTGAACTCTCAAGCCCCGACATATGTGAAAGTCCTAGCACTTCACATAACAACTGCATTTTCCAGTTTTTTTTTGTTTTTTTTTGTCACAGGTTTCTTTTTTTTTTTCTCTGAACAGATGGTGAATGGGAATCGCTTGAGATACATCCATTATCCTGCCCCCTGAGCTCCCAGATGTCATGAAACCACAGGACTCTAATCAGACACCCCCCAACCCGAAGCCAATGCAGTGTAGATGTCCTTTTTTTTTTTTGGTTTTTTGGTTTTTTTGGTTTTATTTTTTG
>JACEFZ010009192.1:0-11203 GCA_014155875.1 Cepaea nemoralis
CCTTTTGCGGGGTTTTATATCCCGCTCATTTCCTTGTACTCCCGCATGCCCTGGCACGAAGATAAAAAACTAATCTTTGTCAGCCTAGACCGCTCCAGAGACAGCAACCACTCACGTGGGACCCCACCCAATCTCTATCCTCTTGAGCATGCTCATTGAGTCGATAAGGAAACATGCCCTAGTGAAAGTCTGTGTCTCGAGCCATGTTATTGCTTTCCTTACTGCCATAACTTCCATAGTCAGACTACTTGTCATCTCTGCAAAAGCACCCGAGTGCTCCTTCACAATTCTCCCTCCGGCCTGAGCCGTAAAGGCCCATGAACTTCTCACACGTCGGACGACGACCCATCTGGTTAAATAACAGCATCATTGTCTAACGAATTCTCGAAAATCAACTTTTGTACTTACGCCTCCACAGCAGCCGGATTTTCTTGTCTGCATTTTCTGTATAGTTTGAAAAACTGAAAAGGACGTATTAAATCTGTTGGCCTTTGTACTCACTCCTCGCCAGGGTCTAAGTCCTCAAGTGAACATACCATTTGAAGAATGTCTCCGGCTAGCCTCATTCACGACATTCCTCTTTTTAACCTGCTGCCCTTCATCTTCATAATTTCACTATGTAGTAGATGTTGTGTGTTTGCGTTAACTCTGAGGTAGGCACGTGCTCTGCAGACTTATATTCTCTCTTAATGGTTGGAAAATCAAGAAGGTAGCGCATCACCCTGCATGCTATACCTCTTGTACATACAAGAATAATGCGCATAGCTTCGTTCTGTATCCTTTCCATCATTTCTATCTGCTTACGGCTGAGAGTCAGGATCGCCATCACATAATCAAAAACAGACATGACCAGCCCATCGTATAGAAGACATAGATGGCGCTGCTCACAGTTTGCTGCCGCCATCACCCTCATCGCAGCCAAACCCCGCTTGGTCTGTGTTATCACCTGGTCTATGTGCTCATTATAAGCAAGGCTTCGATCAAACCGTATCCCAGGATAATTCATTGCCTGCGTTCGTTCTACTGTCTCTGAACACAGATTTACAGTTGGTGTTGAAGTGTTTACAATACGAATATTCAACGAGAACCAAGTCATTGTTGCCTTTGTTGGGTTGACCATTGCCCCAGCTTCAACACAACAAGTACATATGCGATTGAGTTTATTTCTATCCTTACACTGACGATACACTAAAACATCATCGGCATATGACAATGTCCTCCCCGGTCCATTGATCTGCTCGCTGCTGATTCTCATAGTGTAGGCGTTGAACAGCACCGGAGATAATGGTGATCCCTGTGATAAGGCAGGATATATTGCTGTTGGTTCCGAAGTCCAACTGCCACATCTAAAAACTACTTTCCTTTGGAAGAGG
This sequence comes from Cepaea nemoralis, assembly GCA_014155875.1. Classification (NCBI taxonomy): domain Eukaryota; kingdom Metazoa; phylum Mollusca; class Gastropoda; order Stylommatophora; family Helicidae; genus Cepaea; species Cepaea nemoralis. The sequence goes on from JACEFZ010009192.1 coordinate 1,374, forward strand.
GCTGCAGCGATCCAACTAAGGAGGAATGGACTTATCTTGAGTTCAAGAAGCTGAAGAATTAAATAATCCAATGGTACTCTGTTGTACGCGTCTTCAAGATCAATCGCTGCAGCAAAGGTTTCAATGCCTGAGTGGAAACCTTCATTGACATGGTGGGCAAAAACTGCTGCATTGGGCCATAGCTCCGAACATGCAGTTCACTCTACAAACAACCACGGACAGATGCAAAAGCATTCCACACGAATTTCACAGCTCCCAGTGTCGCGCCACGCACTCACTCAGTTTCAGGACCTCGGAACTATGCACTACCGGTCCAACATGAGGAAAGTGCGAATGAAAACCGCAGCCACAAACGTAAACATCCAGAGGCCTAAATGGTTTAAATTCCTATCCACCATTCTGCGGCCCGGAAGAGGCTAGTGAAACTAGAACATTATATACAACAAAAAGGAAGAGGCTAATGAAACTAGAACATTATATACAACTAAAAGGAAGAGGATAATGTAACTAGAACAATAAATACAACTAAAGGGATTCAAATGTGTGTAATTGACCTGGGCTCTTGGAGCGACCCAAGCTAAAGTGGGTGTCATGAAATGTATTGGGAAGTAAAGGCGGCTGGGGTAACACTAACCACGTCATCCACCGAGGGACGATCGGCCTATAACACAGGGGCCTAGCACCGCGGGCCCAGTGCACCTGAAGGTGTGTGAAAGGTCTCTCTACGTGTAAGGGGCCAAACTGTGTTCTGTGGTCACCTGATGAGAAGGGAGGGATTGGGGAACGTTCTGACGCCTTCACTGGTCAGCGGTGGCAGAGGCAAGGGCAGACATACAGACACGAAGCTTGATCTTCTAGGGCCATGGCATGGGGGGGGGGGGGGGGGAGGGGAGTTGGGGTTGCTGCCAGGAACAGAAGCAAAGTTGAAGACTGGCATGTTTCGTGCACAATGCCATGCATTGATTCAGAGGTAGCTGCTCGTGAGCATTCGTTGCATCTTTTCTCCAGGACGCTCTGGTATGGTTGGAAATGAAAAGGCAGACAGATTGGCTGGTACCGCATAATTGAGGGGTGATTTGATGCATGATAGGGCAGATGTGGTGAAAGGCCTCTGGGAGAATGTGATAATGCAGAAAAACAGATAGACTATCATGGTCAAGTGAGAATGCATCAGGAGGGGTGGTCAGAGGATCGTGTAGACAGTCGTCACTCAGAGGTAAAACAAGACGGACATATAATCAGATTGCAACGGGCACTATTAGTATTGGCTCTACGCTGGCTGTTGAAGATGAGGACTGAACGCTTATGGGAATGCCCCGAGTGCAGTGACGCCGGTTCTTGGCTCAAATCAGGAATAGAATTGATCCACAACAGTGGAGACCGAGATATAAGGCGAGATAGGAAAACTTACATTACTTGGGAAAGCACATGATGATGATGATGATGATGATGATGATGATGATGATGATGATGATGATGATGATGATGATGATGATGATGATGATGACGATGACAATGATGATGAAGATGATGATGATGATGATGATGATGATGATGATGATGATGATGATGATGATGATGATGATGATGATGATGATGATGATGATGATGAGAATGTTGTTTTAAAACGTCCGGAAATAAATTTACAATAAATTTATAACAGTAAGTTAACATTCAGAAATATCAGGCACCACAGAATCTCATCCTGTTGATAATAAATGTACATACCATATTTTGACAGTCTTATATATCTCCATAGCTGACACACTAGGCCAAGAATTGTCTTACAGACATCGTAATATAACACTGCATATATACAGTCTACAGCCAATGTCTTTCAATGGTGATAGCCAACGATTAAACCACGACAAGTATGACATAAGTACACCACTGGATACGACGTTATCGAATATGTACCTGTCTCACTTGACAATTTGTAACCACTTATCTACCGACTAGTCACACACACACACACACACACACACACACACACACACACTCACACACAGAGGGATTGAGAGAGAGAGAGAGAGAGAGAGAGAGAGAGAGAGAGAGAGAGAGAGAGATGAGAGAGAGAGAGAGAGAGAGAGAGAGAGAGAAGGCATGTACTGCAACATGCAGACTCACTTTTTATACCATTTCCAACCTCAAGAACGTGCACAACTATTTAATCCCAGTTCCCAATCCAGGCAACGATCACACGGGTCTGCACATATTGTGTTACCTTAAATTGTAGAGCTATTCCTGTGTAAATTTGTGTTGATGATTCAAAACATGTATTCCGATTTATTTTTGTGTCTATCAGCTCTAGTTTTTGAGATAACTAAGAATGACCTTCTTAGTAGGGCAATTGTTATGTACAAACTTTGTTATGTTAGGTGTTAGCAGTGGCATTTTGACTGTACTCTGCATTCATATGTTATTTAATTACTGTGCATTTATTACCTTCATATAAAACACTAAAAGCGTATCAACTTTATCACTAGCATTTTTTAAATCTATAGTCAACAGATGGGGCTGGTTATCAACCAAGATAAGACAGAATATATGGTAATTTCAAGAGACGGAATGGCTAAAAACTCTGGCCACATACAAATAGATAATATGACCATTAAAAGAACGGAAACATACAAATACCTGGGTACAATCTTCAACTGCTCCAACATCATAAGGGAAGAAATACAAACTAGAATCAACTCTGGAAATAAGATATACTATGCACTACAACATCTACTAAAATCAAAGGCGCTATCTCGTAACACCAAAATCACAATATACAAAACACTGATCAGACCAGTTGTGCTGTATGGCTCTGAAACCTGGAGTACAACGAAAGGAGACGAAGCCTTGTTACAAACCTTTGAGAACAAAATTTTAAGACGCATCTTTGGACCCATTAGGGATACACAAAGTGGAGAGTGGAAAAGAAGAAGTAACAAAGACATTTATGATTTGTTTAAGTCCCCGCTAATCACTGGTATCATGAAGGCTAATAGACTACAATGGCTGGGGCATATAGAAAGAATGGAAGATAATAGGGAAACAAAACTCGCTTACACTCAGGAAATAAATGACCGTAGACCCCGAGGTAGACCAAGAAGGCGGTGGAGAGATAATATACATACAGACCTACAAGCACTTGGAATCAACGACTGGCAAGAGAAGGTCCACCAGAGAGACGAATGGAGACAGATTGTATTTGCAGCAAAGAACCTCAATGGCTCGGAATGCTGAAGAAGAAGAAGATAGTCAACACACAAAAAGCTTCTTTTCGAAAACTTCCTGGAATGTGATATTCCCGGAAAGTCATTGCTTAAGGGTCCAATAGTAATCTGCCATCATGTGGGCATCCCAAAGTCCCTGGTATCTCTTTTCCATTGTTTCTATATCTTGGTGAAGTCTCTCACGTCAATCAATCAATCAATTAGGTGCCGTCTCCGCAATGAAGGTTGGCTGCAGTGGATCTCCAACCCTGTCTGTCTCTTGCCTTGCCTGTACATTCTGTCAGGCTGATGTTCGTCCATCGCTTGATGTTATCCTCCCACTTGTATCGTTGTCTACCTCTTGCTCGCTTGCCCTCAACCTCGCCTTCCAGTATGGTTGTTATAAAAGTATCATGTCTTTTAACGTGGCCAGAATATTTCACTTGTCTCCTCTTTATTTCTGTCATCAACTCTCTCTTCATTCCCAGTTTTTCTAGGACTACTGCATTTGATTGTTTTTGTTTCCATGAAATACGACATATTCGTCTGTATATCCACATCTCCAGGGCTTCTATGCGACTTTCTAGTTGCTTATCAATGCCCAGGCTTCCGAGCAATACAGTAGCGTTGAATATACGTAGCATTTGACAATTCTCTCACCTATCTCATCACTAAAGTCGCCAAGATTATCGGGAAAGATAGGTAAATGGTTTTGGAGGTAGTGCAATGTTATGATCTTGTTCCAAGCATACAAAATCTCGACTGCATGTTGTCAACTAATTCAGAATAACTGTCTGCTTTAAAGTTACCCAGAAACTTTTGCATAACTAAAACAAACCATAACCAGTCTGTGGGCTCTGTTATGTTCATCGAATCAATAAAATTGGTATCTTTTATTAATTTTATAATTTGAGGTCCAACAAAAATTCCATCTTTAAGTTTTTCTATGCTCAATTCTGAAAACGTTCTGCATAAATAATTAAATTAGGTAGCATCGTTGTTCAGTGCCTTAATAAATTGATTAATTAAGCCAAACTGTATGTGTAACGGTGGCAATAGAACTCTTTTTCGATCAGTATGAGGTTTCTTGACAATATTTTCTTCTCCAACTTTAAATTCATCTCCCAATGGTCACTCTATGTTTGTCCAGTGTGAATCTTTTGCCCTGCTGTCCCACAAACATATAGAGCATGTATATTTGGTAAATCCCTTTTGCTGTCCAAGCAAGAAGTTCATCATTTTAAGATCTACACAAACCATGCAGTTATGTTCTAAATACTTCAATTTTTTTTTTTCAGAACTGTGCGTTTGTAGCATACTCTTCCTTCATTTTTGTAGAATGAGCAATTGAAATTGAGCTATATTTGTTACCGCTGTGTAAGAGAACACCTTTCAACTTCTTTTAGAGCTGTCAATGAAAAGCGCCACTCATCTCGTGTATAATTTAAACCCATTTCGTTAACAACACCTCCTACAATAGTACAAAACACAAGGTTGTTTTCTTTGTTGTTTTCTTTACAAAACAATTGAAGAAAACCTTGCTCTCTGCTGGGATAAGATGTCTCAGCAGTCAGTATTTGTTTTTCAATCTTGAAACCAAAAGTTCTTGAGATACCTCGGAAAGATATAGATCTCGGATTAGATCATTCAGTTCATGCTGATCGAGGCATTGAGCAGCTGGAAAATCATCTTCGAAATCACTATCACTGTCTCTTGTCGTTCAACGTGCCACTGCTGTTTCATATTCTACAGTGAATCTGAAATCTGACTGAAAGTTGGAATTGGTGTGTCATCTCCGTGTGGAACATGTCATCTAGCAGGATCTTAATCTGGATATTTCCATTTCTTAAAATGTTGTCCCAATAATTCCCTTAACATTGACAACGGAGAAATAACATTCATCACATAGGGTTCTCTCCAAACCTTTGGGATTCCAAATATTGTGAAGAACTATCTAGCAAGTTTTTAAAGCCTTATATAGAAATTACTGTAATAATATTACTTAATTACACAAATGCCGGTATCTCAAAAACTAGAGCTGCTACAGACAAATAAATGTGATATTTGGATTTAGCAGTCCTTATTTATGCAAAAGCAGGTGTACAATGTTTGGCACCCAAACAAACAATTCAAGACTCAGTGGCTATAGGATTATCGCCTTGCAGATTATATTTGGTAAGGTAATGGGGAAGATGGTTGCTGTTAAGTTGCGAAAATATTTGGAAAGTGAAGAGCTAATCGCCGTCAGTTTGTTTTGATCCATTCTTCTCAGCCAGATTTTGCCAGATTATACATTGCTTCAAGTAATTGTTGTCTGTAGTGTTATGTTCAAGTCACACCCCTACATTAGCAACTTGTACATTGTACTTACAAGGCTAGAGATTGAACTGGAAATAAAGCCCTGAAAAGTCATTGCGCTAACCTCAATGATGGCATGGCATCCATCTGGGTTGACGGTAGCTAGCATTCGTTTTCCCTGTTGTTGTTGTCCATCATGGACACTCTGCTAGTCTCAGGGTGGGTCTGGAATTTGTTGACTGGACCGATCTGGGCTCACAAATGTTTATTACGATGAGAACAACGAGATGCTGACTGTCAGTCAGACATAAATGTAATTGTGATGTTCGCGTAAGAAGCATCTGTATAGTTTCATCAATTTCAAACAGTTCCACAGTGGATAAGAGATAAGTGGAGATGTAACATCGTGGATAAAGAAGGAGGAGGAGATGGTTCGTTTAGAGAAATAACTGGAGAGGTAACACCATGGATGAAATACAGAGGAGAGTATCCGTTGAGAGGGATATCTGGAGATTTGACACGATGTAAGAAAAACAGAGGAGGGTATCCGTTGAGGGTATATCTGGAGATGTGACACTGTAAGAAATACAGAGGAAGGTATCCGTTGAGGGAGATATCTGGAGATGTGACACAACTGATGAAATACAGAGGACATTATTCATTGAAGGAGATAACTGGAGACATGACATAATAGAAATACAGAGGAGGGTATTTGTTGAGGGAGATAACTGGAGACGTGACACAATGGATGAAATACAGAGGACATTATGCGGTGAGGGGGATAACTGGAGACGTGACACAATGGATGAAATACAGAGGACAGCATTCGTTGGAGGTGATAAATGAAGACGTGACAAATTGGATGAAATACACAATATTCATTGAGGGAGATAACTGTAGACGTGATACAGTTGAAGAAACGCTGTTATGGAAGTGGAGGGTATCCATTGAGAGAGAATACACAGGGTAGCCATACTCTGTTGCTGTCCATACAAAGGGTGATAAAATTAGCTGCGTGTTCTTTCCACGACTTCGCAAGCAACCCCAGCATTGTTGATCTGTTTGTGATTTACTCGTCAAGTTTACGTTCTGTAGTTTGCCATTATTTTCTGAACGACCGACGCTCATTACATTGTTAAAAAATAACACAAGGCGGCCTGCTTCCAAATCGCTTGCGGTATGCAGGATCGAGATTTGCGTTTGCTATACTTTGCCACAAACGCCGGCGAATCAATTCCAGTTACACCCTTTGATAAAGTGACTTTCTCTCTTCCGACATGTCATCTCATCTCATCTCCTCTCATCATGTTCCTCTTGTACCTTGCGGTGTCGAGGTGAAGTATAAATAGCGGGCGAGTGCCCGCGAATGGGCTTTATGTATCGATATTCCCATGGACTCTGCTATTCCCTCCGTCCATTGTTTACGTGGTCGGCCTCTTCCTCTGCTTTCATTTGGTCTGTACATCATTGCTTGTTGTGGTATACTCTTAGTTGGTAACCTACTTGCATGGCCAAACCATTTTACTTGCTGTCTCCTAATGAAATCTGGTTCTGCTATAACAGCCACTTTAGTCCTGATTTCTTTATTTCTGATATTATCTCTTCTTGATACATTGAGTATTCTTCTCGGGAATCTCATTTTGTTGTTGTAATGTTTCTTTTCTCTTTTTCTGTCATTGGAAGCATAGAGTTGGTAGGAAGATTGTGTTGTAAAGCGCTTTCTTTGTATTGGTGCCATTTGTCCAATGAGATGGTTTGCCTTATTACATCTATTTTCGATCTCGTCTTCTGATTTACCATTTGATGATAGTATACTTCCTCGGTAAATAAAACTCTTTACTTGCTTCAGGGGATGTTCGTTTACGTGAATTGTTGTTTTTTCTTCTTTAATTATAGTCATTACCTCTGTTATACTTGTGCTAATTTTCATGTTATGGTCTTTTTATTTCCTTCAATAGCTTTTATTTGTTTCCACACCTTTGTGGCTGGTGTATCTGGACTGAGTGTTTGACATAATCTTTTCCACTCCTTTTCTTCTGCATGTTTTACTGCTCTGTTTGCTTCGTTTCTGAATTTCTTGTATTCTTCAAAATTATGTTCTGTCCTTGCCTTTTGGTATTTCTGCAGCGCTCTTATCCTATTTACTACTTTCTTTGTACCACATTTATTTTCCAGTGTGTCGAGCATGGCAGCCTTGAAACATGTCCATTCCTGATCTACGCTTGAGTGGTAATCAGGGATGTTCTTATGTAGATTTTTGATTTCTTGATTGAATTCGTCTTTAACCGTATTTTCCTGCAGCCTTCTATAATTGATGACATGTGTTGTTACATTCATTCATACATTCAGTAGCATGTTCTTTACAGAACCTCGCTCCCATAACAAACTTCCCGAAAACCTCTCGATCATAAGCAAGATGTCCCGCGTCTGATACATCCATCTGGAGATCATCCGCCACGTCCTGCACCCATCTTCTCTTTGGCCTTCCTCTTCCTCTCTTCCCAGGCATATATCCTTCTATTATTGTTCTCTCCAAACTTTCGTGACGTTTCAAGTGACCAAAATATTTCTATTTTCTTTGTTTTATCGTCTTTGACAGCCAACCTTCTTCAATATTCAATTCTGGAATTATGAATGCATTTGTTCTTTTCTTTACCCATGATATTCTTAGAACTCGTCTATAACATTAATATTCAAAGGCATTTATGCGCTGTTCAGCTTGTTTAGTAAGTGTCCATGTCTCACAGGCGTATGTTGCAATGGGAAAGATGCATGCTCTTAAAAATCTAATTTTTGTCATTCTGTCTGTCCCACTCCATAATTTATTCAATTGTTTTAGTCTTTGAAGAGCAATTGATAGTTGCCGTTTAATTTATGTCATTGTGTCACCATTATTGGTAATCAGTGACCCAAGATATTCAACATTTTTCACCACCTCAAATTTTCCCCCATTAACATATATTTCTTTCTCCATAGTAGTTTTGTCTGTATGCATTATCTTTGGTTTTGCTATATTAAGATATAAGTTGTGTGTGTGGTTACAAGGGGAAACAAATACCTCCTTTTCACGGGAACATAATATTCATTTTAATGTATGCAAGGGACATAACTCGCCAACTTTTTTCTAAAGAAGCAATTAGTTACATTAGTTGTTAAATATTTAACTTAATGACACTGCCTACTCACAGTTAACACGAAAACTTAAAATCCAAAAGCATAAATACTGTTACTGCTAAGATTGAATATATTGTACATGTTAATGCAATATATACAATGTTTCAACACTGCAAGCTACGTGCACGATGTTAACGAGTTCCTACGATGGTCGACCTGACTTTCTTACTCTGGTTTCTCTTTACAACGTAGAAATCTTTCGGCTATTTATTTTTATGTTTTTTTTTTTTTTTTTTTTCTTTTAGGGTTTGGCGGTCATCCCAGACGAGCTGGTTCCCCGCCTCCCCTGTTTTTGGCGTGGACCCTTAGTCCCACTGTGAGCTATTGCCCACAGTGGTCCACCGGGCCCACATTTAAAGTGATTAATGTGAGGGTTTTTTTTTTGGTGTGTGGATCCCCGGCCCCCGACCAGACCAGGCGCACTACTGCGGGGAGCAGCAAATGCGTCTGACCTTAGCCACGGGACCGAGATTGATCCTCCCGGCCTCCGACCAGACCAAGCGCACTACTGGAAGGGCCAGCAAATACACTTGATCTTAGCCAAAAGAAATTATCTGACACAGACAAAGACACACTGGACACAGAACTGACACTGACAGACATAGCACAGGCACTAAGCACACTAAACAAAGACAAAACTCCAGGACCAGACGGCTTGACAGTAGAATTCTACCAACACTTCTTTCCTATTCTAGGCAATCTTCTCCTCAAAGTCTATCAGGAAGCCTTTGACAAAAAAAATCTTCCGGACAGCTGCAACATGTCTTACATTACACTCATATGCAAGGATAAAACTGACAAAACACAACTGAAGAACTACAGACCAATTTCCTTACTCAACACAGACTACAAGATACTCGCCAAATCACTCACCAACAAACTTAAACCTTTCATGCCAACACTAATACACCCAGACCAACAGTGCAGTGTTCAAAGACAGAAATATACAACAATCACACACACCTCATTAGAGACATTATTAACTATACACATGGAAAGACTGTCCATCCTCCATCTTATCCTTGGATCAAGAGAAGGCCTTCGACAGAATTTCCCACACTTACCTACATAGGACACTAGAACACTGTAACATAGGAGGAAGAGGTAACTTTAAAAAAGGCAGGGTTGGATACAGATCTTGACAAAAACCAAACT
>JACEFZ010009193.1:0-12500 GCA_014155875.1 Cepaea nemoralis
ACATCATCATCACAATTTACGCCGGTAAGTTTTAATCAATTGACGTCATAACTAAAATTTCTCTAGTTTCTTCAGCCAGCTCAATGATTTATGTATATTGCCATATTGTACCAGTACCCCTGGGGCTTTGACAGGTAGGGTACACTTATATATCCCCGCCCTGCCCTGACCAACTCACAAGGATTATCTGTCTGCTAGGCCCCCAAAAAGTTGGGACTCCCCCTATCCTTCCCTTCCCACCCATGGACACCCACCCACAGGGGACTCGGATCAGACGACAGTTGTACTCTCTCACAAAGGCATGGTAACAAAAGCAAATGGTTTATTTACAAGATAATCCAGATCTGAAGGCTGAAAAGCTGGGAAGAAAGTAGGTCTATATACATAGCATGAATGATCGAGGAAAGAAGAGCTAGAGATGATCCACTATTCATCAAGCAGCATGGGAGATCTATTCTGTGCATCAGTCCAGTCATTGCAGTGCACTCACCAGGATAACTCCAAGTACAGCGGCCTTCCAAGATGTAGACCCTTCCTGCGTTCTCAAAGTCCCAGGTGATTAACAAATTCGAATGGCCGTTCCAATGTCCTACAACATAATGTCCTCACCACAATGTTCACTGCTGCCCTCACCTCGTGACGTAACTAATATCACAGGATTCTCACAAACTGTCATATAGGGCCACGTTTTGGCTCTAGGCGTCCCCTAAGATGGTCTGAACTGCAGCACCAACACTGGAGCGTGGTAGCACCTCACAACCACTAAAGTCAAGTAGACCCGGCTGGGTCTTGAGAAATCTTCACACATTCCATCGCCGTTAAATAATAACAAACAGTCAATTAGGCGATACTCAACTTGAGTAATGCAACATCAATCACACAAGCAGTTTTCACTCTGGGCAATAGAGTCTGTTGCCATCTTAAGAAATCGTATAAGACTCATAGGATCAAAGTCTAAGTGGACGAACGGTTGTAGATCGCATCTGGATAATTCAACTCAGACCTCGTCGGACTCTCAACTGCTGCATCCGATAGTACGGGCAGAGTAGTCTCATGAATCTATTCGCTGGCGTGCTCAGATAGTTGAATAACTCGTTGGAGGGCTCCCAGTATAGAAACCCTCTAAATCAGATGTGGTTTCACTGGAGTGAGCTTTTTCATATTCTTCTATCAACATATTATTTCGTGAGCATCACCTGAAAAGCAAATCCTGAAAGGAGAGTAGGACGGTGAGAGAATTCGGATACAACTGTGACATACAGGTAAATAAATATCATCTCATGCAAATCAGAAATGTATCCCCTATCATTAAGGGATATTGGATCTTTTCTCTCAACAAGAAGATCAGGCATGCACGTGCATCAGTTGTCAGATAGCCATATGAATAGCTCTTCTGGGACAAAAAGGTTTCGGCAAGTTCAAGTGTTGTCCGTCTGACCCTGGTCATTGGATCCTGTAACCTTGTGCTGTCCCTCTCCTTCATCCATCATCAATCTTATTATACACCTAAATCTCATTTAAATGTAGTGGTTTCTCTCACGCGGAGGTGCCCGTCCGGACAGTTCCTCATCATCATCATAACTAAACAATTAATCAGTTAACTAAGCCATTAATCAATCAATTAATCAATCATCAATCAATAAATCAATAATCAAGCGAAAACTTCTCTTCTGGGATCTCTGTCCCAGAAAGTAGAGAATTTCTCTCTGTTAACCCCCTCCTTCTGAAAGAAGAGTGTTATTCCATTTCTACATGTAGTTCAATCCCATGTAGCTGGTGTAACTCCAATCTCCGTTCCCTTATCACAGATTATCAGTGGGCAATGTCTGAACAGTTTAACTGGCCTGTTACTCCACGCAGCTCCCTTTTAGATGGACACATAGCAATTCATCCCCTACTTCCTGATATCTCTCTTAATTGTATCCAAGCCCTCCTCTGTGTCACCTTATCCCTAGTATATGTGACCCCAACTACCAGGATAGGATTTAGATAGAGTGCAGAGTAGTTGATCGAACGTTCCGCTCGATTCTCGTCGCCGTTACACACGTTAACGCACTCGAATGCGACACGTCGTATCACCATACGCCGTCCTTTCGAACTCACACGAGTAATATCTACACCACGATCGCACATGAAATAAATCATTGTCACAAACACTGTAAATACCTAGCATCACCTTCCTTGAAAATACAGCATCGGTAAATTAACATGATAAACAGTTAACTGCACATTCCTTTTGGAATAGATCCACACACTTCCTTGAAATCCAACAGCGCCATATACACAAGGAAAGTAGCACACCACTAGCTACCTAATAAATACACTTATAGATCACACCTTACATGTTATTCGTAAGCTTACTCTATTTAACACCAAATGAAAAACACTCTAAACTAGTAGTGTTTTCAACACAGTAATTCTACCAAAAAGGACACTCAGAACTAGCAGTGTTACTATTACAGCAATTCTACTGCTTTCACTAATAAATGTAGATTCTAAACACACACAAATAGTATTCTATCTAGCAACACATTTGCCTGTGCAAAGGACTTTGTTATAGGCTTAAATCTACAGACAATAGTTCAGCATTACAGTTAGATCGGGGAGAATTAACACTCAGCGGTGGCCTAGATTTTCCGCCTTGCGCGATCGATAATAGTACTTAATATTCATGAATTATATTCGGCGAACACCGCGTGATAAACATTAGCGTAATACGGCTCAGTACACACAGAGACTCAGCAATATTGCATTTACCTTCGAGTGAGAGTCACAGCAGAATTCAGTCAACTCATTGTCTGGCGCTGGTAAGCTCCTTGGAGACAATAGACAGAGCTCTGCGACCGGTCTGGTTGATAGCAGACTGACCCAGAACATGGCCAGCTGGCTGAGCTGCAAGGGACTCTATAAACTCGAGAAGTCTGCTGTACATGGAGAAAACCACTTTCTCCGACTCCATGAGAAGCTCCTGTTGAGTGAGGTCTTCGGGGGTTGAGTGCATGCCGCCAACTCAACCGAACATTCATGCGACTGTTCGAGAACACACTAGACTGGACAATCTAGTCGGCTTCCCCTGAGTTATAAATAGCCTGTGAGAGAAACAACTCTGCCAAGACCGGCCTGCTGGGAATCCCCTACTGAGAATACACACGAATTGGGTCAACCTGCGACACGTATCCATAACCTAAACCAATGACCAAGTACTACAAGAAACAAATGAAAATCGTAAATTGATTAGAGAAATTAGACGTAAACAATCACAATTGTTTGGGCATGTTATGAGAAAAAATGAATTGGAGAATTTGGTGACAACTGGCAAGATCGAAGGGAACAGACCAAGGGGAAGACTGAGAAGTGAATACCTGGATGGCTTGGTCACATGGCATGGTCGAGACAGGAACACTGAGCTGATCCACAACTCTGGTGATTGAGTGAAATGCTGAGTCATGACCGCCCAACGCTTTCCGGCATGGCACATGATGGATGGATAGCCTAAACTACTCAGACATGATCAAGCCTTTCTAATGTGATACAGAGACTAATACCCAAGAATTGTAGCTGTGCGGATTAATGCCACAGTGTGTTCTAACTAACTAGATCACAGAAGGGAAACAATAATAATATGAGCCTACCTACACATAATTCAGACACATTGGGGCTAGGATAACTCTTGAACCCTTGAAGAGAACTGGCTCGTAGACAGTGTCATGTTTTAGAAACCTGTATACTCTGGCAATATTACATGGCACAGTAGTTTAGAAACAACAGTGAATCATTGTCCATAGTTTGTTTCATTTTTTTCCCCCCACCTTTATCCTTTCTAAGGTTCCCACTTCTCACCCCACACCACCCCAATAATTTGCCTGGTTTGCAGTTTAATGCTTTGAAAATGTGCCTTATGCATGGGTTTAATGTGATTTTCAAAACTGCAGCAATTCTGAAATTGTTGGAGCATCGCTGTGATGAAAATCCTCAAATAGTTTCAGAATACATCTCTGTATCCTCATCGAGAAACAAAAAGAGATATGGAATGAACTATGCACTTCTCATGTTTCAAGCAGAAAGAAATACAACCTGACTGCAATTGCAGCTTACACCTCAAATTGATAACCCAGCTGGCCATGGTATGTATATGTAAAATATGTTAGCTGCCAACACACTAGACAAGTAACTGCTGATATTGTGACACCATGGAAACTCTAATTTACAGGCCATATTGCCCATTGCAATTGTGCTTGATGCCTGTAATTCCTGCTGACATATTAGTACCAGAAGGTAAAACGGGTACATAATTATGTAGCAGTCTTAGCATCAAAAGCCTGCTGGGGTTTGTAACATAACATGACACCATGAGAATGACATCACAACAACAGGTGAAAAGGAAATCATTGCCATGGGAAAATACCACCAAAAAAGTTGAAGACAAGCTTGGTGAAATTGACAACTGAAAGAGTTCACAATATGATTAAGGGCAGAGCTAAAGGACTGTGTCTGTCAAAAAGGAGATCGAGAGTGAGAATATCAAGCTGAAAGATGAATTGACACATTATGCTTGTACTTAAAAAAAAAATAATATTCCCCCCCCCCCCCGCCCCCCCCCCCCCCCCCCCCCAAAAAAAAAAAAACATAAAAAAACTGCAGATGCTGACCTAGATAGTGAAAGTGCGATGCCAAAAGATGAGAGAAGAACTTCTAATTGCATCTGATTTTGACAGTCCAGTGACAGCTGTTCAGATAAGATGAATAATAATTTTATTTGAGCGTTTGCTCACTTTGAACTTAAGCGTAATCCATATACATACTACTTCGTCTACTGGGAGTGCACTGGACTTATCACCACAGACACTAGAAATTAATAATCATCATACTTTCACGGCACCAATCATCATATGTTTGATTGTTGTTTATTTTAATTAATAATATTAATATTATAATATATACATTTTATTATTAAATTGAAATGAGATGTTGATTATAGCGATAAATAAACATGTTTAATTGCACAACTAGAACTAATACTCTTGTATTATTTGTTTCTCTGACTGTTTGTATATGTGAAATTATTAGTATAAGATTTGAAATACCTGTATCTTATAATTCATGGGATATCAAATATAATTACCAGCAGGTGAGAGTCTAGGGGAGTTAAGCAACTTCATTGTACACTTTCCTATAGACATTTAACTACCTATTTCCCACTATAGGGTATACCAATGTATCTAATTTTCAATGATCCACTTCAAAGCTGAGCTATATTTAGAATCTAGGGACTTTGTCTTTAATCAGCATAAAAAAGAGGCATTTGTCCTGAATTTTCTCACTTGGATTTGGACTGCTGTGCATTTGAACCTGCACCCCCAATGAAGACCAGATGAGTCAAAGTATCCAGTCACCTGCACTTCATCCTGCAACTCTTTTGGGTCATTATTTTGGTATGGCACATATTTCCAGTAGGCTTCTCTGGACATAATGTTGTAGACTCCCATTGAAGTAGGCAATGATTGAGTTCATCCACCATCCTGTTGTGGTAGATGAGACAGTATTAATAGCTGAAAGCACAAATGATCTACAACATTTGGACACTAGTAATAAAGAGTATAAAAGAAGGAATTTCCTTGAATATCAAGAAAACAAAAACAATGGTTATATCAAAGGAAAAGGTAAAATTAACATATGATATAACAATAGCAGTAAACATGCTTAACCAAGTTGATTAATTTAAATACCTAGGAGCTGTCATAACAACAGATGGTAGATGCATAACAGAGATTAAGAGCAGAATAGACCAAGCAGAAGGCATATTTCAGAAAATGAAAAGTATCTTATACAATAAGTCACATTCATTGAATGTCAGAAAAAAATGTTATGCAGAACCTGTTTTGCTGTATGGCAGTGAATCATGGAATGCTAATTAATAAACTAAGAAGAGCATGGAAACAATGGCAGTGTTGTTCCTGTGACAATTGTTGCAAATACTTTGGACTGTCAGAGTCACTAATAACAATTACCTGAAAAAGGCTAATGAAAGTAAAGCATATACAACTATAAGAAAGAAACAAACAGCAATCTTTGGTATTACAATGAGAAGACAGGCATTGGAAAACATTGTTACAACCAGAAGTTCTCTTATCGTGGACATATAATAACAGATGATGGCAGAAGTGAAATGGAAATCAGAAAGAGAATATCATCATCATCATCATCAAGTGCCGTGCCGGCTGGCGTAGGCGTTCATGGCTCTCCATAGATCTCGGTCTTTGGTTTTCTGGATCAACTCTGCTGCTGATATTCCTCCATGCCACCGTCTCAATCCATCCAGCATCACTTCTCTTGGTCTACCTCTGCCTCTCTTCCCCTCGATCTTTCCAGTTGTTACGATGTTCTCCAATGCCTCTCTTCTCATCACATGACCGAGGAAAGCTGTTTGTCTCTGTCTTATTGTTGTATATAATGTTCTAGTTTTATTAGCCTGTTTCAGGCAGTCGTCGTTAGTTACTCTGGCAGTCCAAGGAATTCGCAACATTCGTCTCAGGAACCACATCTCTGTTGCTTCTAATTTCTTCTTAATTTGTTCATTTACATTCCAAGATTCACTGCCATACAGCAAAACTGGTTCTACATAGCATTTCAGCACTCTCTTTCTTACATTCAGTGACAGTGACTTATTGCATAAGATACTCTTCATTTTATGAAATGCGGCTTTTGCCTGCCCTATTCTGCTCCTAATCTCTGTTGTACATCTTCCATCTGATGTTATAAATGCCCCTAGGTATCTAAAATTATCAACTTGGTTAAGGATTTTCCCTTCTATTTCTATGTCACATTTTGGTGTCACCATTTTCTTTGATATTACCATTGTTACTGTTTTCTTGATATTCAAGTTGAGTCCTTTCCTTGCACTCTCTGTTACTACAACGTCTAATAATTGTTGTAGGTCTGTTGAATTATCCGCCACCAATACTGTGTCATCTGCATAGCGTATATTATTTATATTATAACCTCCAACTAGTATTCCTGGCATCTCTTTGATCTCTCTCATTATTACTTCGCTATACAGGGAGAAAAGATCTGGTGACAAGACACACCCTTGTCGTACTCCTAGCTTTATCTGTTCATAACTACCCTCTTTATTTCCCATTTTAATTGCTGCTACTTGGTTCCAGTAAATATTCTTTATTATTCTTAAATCTTTTCCATCAGTGTTGATATCTTCCAACATTTTAATCAGTTCATCATGTTTTACTTTATCAAATGCCTTAGTATAATCTATGAAGCACAAATATATGTCCCTCTGTTTCTCTATTGACCTTTCTATTAGTGTCCGCAATGTATAAATTGCATTGTTTGTGCCCTTTCCTTCCACAAATCCATACTGTTCTTCACTAATTTCCATTTTTATTTTCTTTTTGGTTCTTCTCATTATGATTCTGAGTAGAAGCTTAGTGATATGGTTTATAAGGTTAATTGTACGAAAATCTTCACAATCAATTGCTCCTGGTCTTTTTGGTATAGCTATAAATACAGATTTCAGCATATCACTGGGTAAATATCCACTGCTGTAAATATCATTCAACATTTTGGTTAATATATCTACTCCAAATTCTCCCAATACTTCTAATTCTTCTATTGTGATTTCATCTGGCCCAGCTGTTTTTCCTTTCTTCATACGTTTCATAGCGTCAGCGACTTCTTCTTTCAGAATAGGTGGACCTTCTAAGTTACTATCTTCTGTTAATTCTGCCCTTTCTCCTTCATATAATTCTCTTATATACTCATTCCACCTCTTCATTATAGCATCTTCCTCTAATATTATCTTTCCTGTTTTTGATTTCAAACACCCTGTATTTATTCTTATTTTTTTCCCTGTAAGCTCACTGATTTGTCTGTGCATATTTTTTGTATCTTTAATGGAATTTAATTCAATTTTTTTGCATTGCTCGTTTAACCAACTTTCTTTAGCCTTCCCACATTTATCTTTTATTTCTTTATTTATCTTAGCGTATTCTTGTTTGTCATTTTTATACTGTTTTCTTTTGTCCATCAGGTTTAAGATATCTTCATTCATCCATTTTTTCTTAGCTATTTTGCCTCTCTCTGGTAATACTTCTTTGCTAGTTTGATGAATGGAGTCCCTTAACATTTCCCATTGTTCATCTATACTCTGTATTTTAGTTATTGCATTGTACCTATTTTTCACAGTCACTCTGTATTGTTCTTGCATTTCTTTATCTATGTTTAGAACCTCTTTATTAAGTCTCATGTTCTTAACCATTTTTTTCCCTCTTTTTAATCTTACTTTTATTTGTCCACATAGTGGTACATGATCACTATTACAGTCAGCACCAGGCATTGTCTTTACATTAATTAAAGCATTTCTAAATCTTTTATTAATTAGTATGTAGTCAATTTGGTTGCGTATTTTCTTATCAGGGCTTATCCATGTGTACAGTCGTCTTTTATGGTGTTTAAACCATGTGTTTCCAATTATCATATCATTGATATTTGCCCATTCTATTAGCTTTTCCCCTCTTTCATTTCTTGTACCTAAACCATAATTCCCCACTACATCCTCCATTTTTCCCTTTCCTACTTTTGCATTAAAATCACCAAGTATTATCTTTATTTCTTGTGATCCAATGTGAGCCATCGCCATTTCTATTTCGTCGTAAAAGTGTTGTATTTCTTCATCACTACTGCTTGCTGTTGGTGCATATACTTGTATAATATTTATGTCTATTGGTTTGCCTTTGATTTTTACCATAATAACTCTATCTGAAATACACCAGTATCCATTAATTGACTTGGCTGTTTTTTCATCTAATATTATTCCTACCCCTTTCTCATGTGTCTCCCCTCCAGAATAAATTATTGTGTGATTGTCAGCTATAATTTTGCCCGATCCCTTCCATCTCATCTCACTAACGCCTAGTATATTCATTTTCATGCTATCCATCTCTCTTAGAACATTGGTCAACTTTCCTAGCTCATTTAATGTCCTAACATTCCATGTTCCTACTCTAAATTTATTTATTTTAGTTAAGATTTTGCCATCAGTAGCTGGATGACGGTCTGGTGTCACCTGTGGCTCATGACTGTCCCTACCGGACGAGGATGCCCTAAGACAGCCATTAACGTCCTTCACTAACTTTGATTTATGTTTTGCCATGAAGTCTTGGGAAGATAATGTGGTGGTTTCCCCTTGCCTTCCACATTCACATGGTGGTCTTTTTACCTCTGCTTTTGACAGCCATTTACGACTGCAAGGACAAGTGAGTGCCCTGCTCTGCTCAGCTGCAGAGTTGTCCACTTATTCCGGTGGATACTCGGTCCCCAGAGCTGTGTTAGCCACACCGTAGTGTGTTTCCATCCTCTACCGCGTGGAGGTGCAGTTGGGATTTTCCCTTCATAAAGTTATGGTCTCTGACCAAAACTCTCCAGTACTTTTAGAGAATATGAATGACCAAAAATGCTTTCAATGGCATGAAGTCAGTATTAACATGTAGAGAGATTAATAACGCACTAAAAATAAGAACTGTCAAATGCTACGTATATTCAATGCTACTGTACGGCGCGGAATCCTGGACATTGAACAAGCAACTAGAAAGTCACATAGAAGCCCTGGAAATGTGGATGTACAGTTGAAGAGGTCGTATTTCATGAAACAAAAACAATCAAATGCAGAGGTCTTAGAAAAACTGGGAATGAAGAGAGAGTTGATGAAAGAAATAAAGAGGAGACAAGTGAAATATTTTGGCCATGCTAAAAGACATTATGCTCTTATAAAAACCATTCGGAAGGCAAGGTTGGGGACAAGTGAGCAAGAGGTAGACAACGATACAAGTGGGAGGATAACATCAAGAGATGGACAAACATCAGCCTGACAGAATGTACAGTCAAGGCGAGAGACAGACAGATTTGGAGATCCATTGCAGCCAACCTTCATTGCGGAGATGGCACCTGATTGATTGACTCTCAGGGCTTTACTTTACTGATAGTCAAACTCTTTCATTCTACCCGACCATCATGGCCCACTGTTATAACTCAAACTTCATACATCTTTGACAACACAACACAAGTTAAGTTCTTTTGATGATCTATTTCTCAGTACGGTTTACAATGTTTACTCGCAATTGTACACACAATTATGCATCACTTTATCACAAATCTACACCACATTTCTACATGAGTATTATGATAGCGGCATAATGTAAGCCATTGCTATCTTCCTTAGCGTGGTGCGTCCGCACATGACAACACCCATGACTCAAATGCCCTTGTCACCTTCACAAATTGTGCATATTTGCTCCGGCGACAATCTTGGTGTGCACCATGTGGGTCAAAACCCATGATTGTCACGTCCTCCCGCGTGACCATCTTTCAAAATGCCATGAGCTCCAATTCGACTCATGGGCACCAATTTTTTTTTTTTTTCTAATTACTGTTTATGGCATTATACACCAGTTTGGTTACAATTAATATTCCAAACAATCTCTAATCTAATTATAATTTATGTGTAATCTGCCAGTAACACTTGGTAATACTTCTTGTCATTCTGAATAAATAGGAATCCATTAATATCATCCTTTAAATATCACATACATATATGTTATCCTAAGACCTTTCATCTATTTAACTCTAAATATTCTCTCTAACATGAAATCAAAATTTCAACAAATAAATTCCATTGTCTATCTATATGAAACCATTTTCTAATATTAACTTTCAGAACCAACATTTTAGTTCTACATGTATGCTATACTGTTAATTTAAACAAACTAGCATGTTGTCGGTAGGTAGCGTCAATAGTGGCATACTGAATTGACCATCGCTCAACTTCATCTGCCAACATTCAAAGACTATATGCAAAAATCACTCGTCCCAGGTCTGCAAGGATTTTACTGGTCAACCATGGCAGATTTAGACTTCCCCACTGCCCATGTCTGATCAAACTTAATTTGTTGATACTGCAAACCAGCATCATGGTCGGACAGTCTGCCATGCGTGCCATTCCTATTCAATGCTGTCGTTGTAGACTTAGCTTGTAATTAATGAATATAGTTGCAGTTAATAATATGAATTAGAAACAAATATGTATATTTAGCTCCTGCAAGAAGAAACATACTAAACACAGACACGTTGCACATACCTTACAAGGAAATCCATTGTAGACAGGTGAAAACAAAGTCAATGGCTTATCCAAAATCAGAAGCAATCAATAAATATATAAGAATGAAATAATAAAACAAAACACACACAAATTCGTACAATAGGACACACTGGCCGGCCATCGTTTCGATTCTAAGAATCTTTGTCAAGGACAGGACAACACAAATAGATAAAACAACGAAAAACAAAACACAAAATAACACAAATACATGGTTCCCATGTGCGAGCAAAAATGGTTTGCAAAGGCACTCTTTGGCAACAAAGAAGTATCGTTAGGTTACCAGAGGGCTAGATAGGATTTATGTCACCAAAGATATGCGAGCAGTCCGATATGAATATATAGAGGTATGTAGACAGGTATGAATATATAGAGGGAGGACAGCATGGTTATAAACAGTGTAAACAGATTGGATATGTATAAACGGAGGCGTGTGAACAGTTGGCTATGGATATATAGAGGGAAGATGGCACAGTTATACAGTGGCGTCAACAACTGTTTTGATACCTGCTGGATGGAAGCATCCCAGAGAGTTTATTAATTGCCTTTCAATTTTGAGCCTAATGGAGCTGTTGGAGAAGCAAGGTTTCAATGCAGTGACACATACATCGTCGACACCATGATGGTTGGAAGAATTAAAATGGTTGGGGACAGGTTTGTCAGCGCCCTTGTTAATATCTCTGATGTGTTCCCTAAAGCGGTCGGCAAGGCGTCTGCCAGTTTGACCTATGTATTTAATGTCACATTGTGTGCAGATGATCATCCCATTTATTAGCAAATTGTTGCTTTATAATACATGCTAGCTAATTACTAACACTTTCTAAATGTTAATCACATATAGAATAATGTAACTAATTATAATAATCAATCACAATTATGCTATAGTCACTTCTCAACACAGCCCGTAGAATATAATTGTTCCAATGCTATGAGTAATTGGTTTATTTACATTTGCCAAATAAATACACATTTACATTTCTGAGTATATCACAATTATTCTGTAAGAACGTAGGCATCTTCCTAATTCACGATTACAGTATTTCAATTATAACAGTTTTAATTCTGCACAGTTTCTATTTCTAACATCTTTGTAGCTACTAGGAATCTTTCACATTACTACTCAACGTATCAAGAAGAGATAAGATCAGAATTGAAGAAATCAGGACTAAAGTGGGGGTTAAAGCAGCACTAGATTTTATCAGAAAGCAGCAAGTCAAATGGTTTGGCTATGCAAGTAGGTTACCAGTCAACAGCATACCACAACAAGCAATGATGAAAAGACCAGATGGAATCAGAGGAAGAGGCTGACCACATGAACATTGGACGGAGGGAATAG
>JACEFZ010009193.1:17500-50000 GCA_014155875.1 Cepaea nemoralis
TCTATTGACCTTTCTATTAGTGTCCGTAATGTATATATTGCATTGTTTGTGCCCTTTCCCTTCACAAATCCATACTGTTCTTCACTAATTTCCATTTTTATTTTCTTTCTGGTTCTTCTCATTATGATTCTGAGCAGAAGCTTAGTGATATGGTTTATGAGGTTAATTGTACGAAAGTCTTCACATTCAATTGCTCCTGGTCTTTTTGGTATAGCTATAAATACAGATGTCAGCATATCACTGGGTAAACAAACTAAATTTTTAAAATGAAACACATTGTATGCAGTAAATCCCTATCACTGACGATTAGACAAATAATTATTGCTTGGTACATCTAACCAGTTTTAACATAGGGCTGTGAATCCTGTACAAGCAAAACAATCTTTTGACACTCAAAACAGTGGTTATCTTTAGTTTTTCCATAATGACGACACAAATAATATATTGGACAATTTAGTGCCTTGCATGTTTTGCTGCATCTCATCAGGTGCATGCAGCAGAATTCACACAATATAAATATTTCCATGGTAGACATTTAAAATTAATCTGGGATTATGTCTATATATTTCTGCTTGAAGCATTTATCTCATTGCTTTAGTTTATGTTGTGTGCTTTCTAAAGTACGCACCTGATGCGATGCAGCAAAATATTAGTTAGTTAGGCGCGGTTCCAACTTCACAGCAACGGGTCGTCCCCATTGTGCTTCGTTCCTGTGCCAGTGAATATCACATAAAATGCTCCCCACTGCCCAGTGTGAAAAGTGGAAAAGACAGGAGTCTCGACAAACAACACCCTGCACAGATACACTGTGCATAATGCCGCCGCCAGAATGTCAACACAATAGTCCCCCACGAAACATCCAGTTTATTTCTGATGGAATCGGCAGTCATTTTCCCATCTGGATGTTTCCTAGATGTTCACCCACACAGTCCATGAAAATACAGTTCATCGTCGATGGCAGTGGCAGTCAACCAGAAGCCCAGCAGCCACGCATTTCTGCATAAGGCAAAAACCAGTCAACCGGTTATCTGGGACATAGCCAGCTGCCATCACTCCGAACATGCAGTCACATTCCAAAAAACCTCGGGCAGATTCAAAAGCATTTCACACGAAACTCACAGCTCACAGTGTCGCGCCACGCTTTCACTCAGTAGCAGGGCGACGGAACCATAGCCTCTGTGGGATGTGGATTTTAATTTATGAGAATATTATGTGAAGTTGTCTAGGGGGTTTCATTGATTCTCTGGTCACTGGTTAGAATGCAGGGTGATCAGGGATATTTACCACAAATCCCAGGAGAAAAGAGTTCAATCCTTGAAACAATGGCATCTGTGTGTAGGTTTCCCTTCCCACTTCATCACCCTTTAAATTTACTATAGTGCTAGAAGGATATTGATTGCTCACAACATATAAACAACCACTGTTGGACACCACCTTTACTTGATGTACACAACACTTTTGGACAAACAGTTCAGGTATTAACTCAAGATCTGCAGTTACATATATATGTGTAATAAACACTATGCATTTTCAGACAGGCATGGGAATGATTTGCATTATCTTAATACATTTACACCCTTTTTGCCCAAGAAAAAAACCAATGTTATTACAAACAACACAACAACCACAAATTGGGTCTACTTTCATTTACCCTCATAATTAAGGCAAATAAAGATCTAATTAAATAGAACCCAACATATCAACATTTGTTTCTGACACCTTTTACCATTCTCTCATTTTAAAAATAATGAGTTGGTGTCAAAATACTATACCATCTATACCATTGGAAAAAAAACTACTGACCTGTTACCTTCAGAAAAAAACCAACATATAAACAGCATTTTGTACTACTAATTAAACTAATTAATAGAGTCATTTATCTCCTGGTGTGCGGTTAAGGGTTCATCTTTGCTGTAGATTAGATCCTTTTCCCATTATCTGGGTACCGAATTAATGCACTCAGTTATGTTCCTAATATTTATCCACTGGTATTGGCTGGTGCAAATCATACTTTATAATCCAAGAATAGAAATTACACACAATCACATATCCCTCTGCGGGCTAGAATATTCGAGTACTCTGTTGCAGTAGGCTCGGTGTCTTTTTGAAATTTGGGGCCTCAGGTTGGTCTAACTTTCCGGAATTTCCACTTAAGCTCTGCAGAAGGTACTTTACCATCTCACCATACATGGTGCCAAGTAGACGTCCATCCAGCTGCTCTGCTTCTAATATCAGAATCCCAATTAGTTCCACAAAGATTTTACACCCACCAAGTCGCGAGTCTATAACCCATGGCATTTAGGTTGACATTGGACCAGCAAAGAGTTAGTCGTTGTTATCTAGTCCAGTGTAGAAACTTGTATGACAAAGGCATCTCATGGTAGTATCTGTGACTAGGGCCACAATTGATCTATACCTACATATATCCAAAGATGAATAAATCCAGCACAGTAACAGGGTTGCAAACAATTAGATGATTCCTCTTGTTGCCGATGTAGAGACATTTAGCTGCTTTTATATTGTCTTTTTGATGGTGTTCAGGTTTTGGAACCTAGAGGTAATCTGGTGTAGTTATGGTTCAGAGATTCTGAAGTTGGTACATTGATTGTATTGGCTATAATGTTGTTTCAGTGTCTCTTCCCATTTGTTTGAGTGGGTGTTCATAGCTAGAACTTGGTGTTGCATGGCTGGAACCTTATGTTTGACTGTTGCAGCTAGTGAGACGTTCTTTCGAAGACTTATCCATTGTGGATATTAACTTGGTAATCCAACCAACAGTTGAAGGTTACTCACTGTTGTTAGTTTTATTAAACTTGTAGTAGGATTGTCCCATAGTTTCACTGATTTTGCTGAGTGACGAGGCTTCAGGTGGTACTTCCCAGCAGTAAAGCAGACGATACACTGTTGTCAGTTACTCTGTTGATCTTCATCTTTGTAGATTATTAGATTCTAGAAGTCCATCCTGGATATTCCTACTAAAATAGGACTTCCTCAATCACACCGTCAGTTGTCTTCGTATGTATCTCTTTTGCTTGCGTTTGCAGCTTATGAGTGCAGCAGTAAACGATGTATTTATAGATCCAGAACATGGTTAAGCCATTTAGTCCTGACTCACCTTCATCAGGCTGTTAACCCAGGATCCTGATGATAGTTATGAAATGCAGTTCCACCAAAACCACCACTCGCTTCTCTTCTATAGAAAAGGGATGACAAAGAATACAACACGAGCATTAACCTACTGTGATGTGTTAACTTTCACAAGACAATTACAAACAAAAAAGGGGAAGGAGATAGGAGTGGGTTTCCAAGTTCCCTGTCCCTCGTCGCTTGTGGTAGAACTTTGCTAGCTCTGATAGTGAGTGAGATATCTTTTCACTCTGTTTTGTTCTGTTGTTACTGGGACTATTAGATGAGTGAAGTCATTCTGTCCATCCAACATGTTGATATTGTATCTCTCATTCTTGAAGAGAATAGCCTATACAGAATCTCTGTGGTTTCTAATGCCGCGTCTTCCTTTCGGCACTATAATCATCACTTAGGTCCAAGGCTATTCAACATTGGCTTTTTAAGTACTGACATACACATGGATTCTTCTATCAACATTCTCTATGTCCCCAAGGGTAACATTAAAATGTATATTCCCACAGGAAAAAGTAACAATCAGAACAGAGAAAATTCTCATACCAGAAAAAAAACATACATGTACATTTCTCTGATATTAAGTACATGATAATCATACATAATAATTAATCATAATAATGATGCAGGGAGCCTAAGGTTTTTGAATTTTCTTCAGGGGTTAATCCATAAACTAAAACATACATTGTTTTCCCCCACTGCGTACAGCACATGGGGATAGTAACCGCTGTTGATATATTTTGCCAATGACTGCTATTATTCGGAGTGTATTTATTAGAATAACTTATGCCGCATGGTCCAGACTTCTGAATATTGCAAGCAATTTATTCACATCAATCTTCGCTTCTGTTCCTACTACAGTGAGGTGATGCGGATTGAAGGCACTCCTATCCGAACATTCATTTATATCACGCGTTTACTTTAATTGTTCATGAATTTATATTCTCAAACATGGCATGTTCCTAGCAATATTTTATTAAATGATTACATGTCCCTCCTCATATGGAGTGGTTACTAATCTGTTAACAAAAGGATGGTACTAAAATTTAGCACTATAGTTCCAAGTTACAGATTATGATGTGGCGAAGTATTTTATCCCCTGACTAAGAGTCAGGAATATGCGTAATCATTTGTATGTCCCCGCATGGATAAAACACCTTTGAAACTGTACTTTAGAGTTCAATCTCTACAGTACATAGATTATTTGCAGATTTCTAAGCATAAATAGTGAGATATTGTTCACAGTGCATAGAAGTTTTAACATAGGAATATGAAATTGACAGACACAAGTTCTCTACTGAAGTATGTAATCAGGAGTCTGCTCCTACATTGAGAAAATGCTCTAGAATGTGTTTTTACCTGAGTTTGATACTCTATAGGTACACATATTTCTAGGTTATAAGCACTATTAGTTAGATATAAGTTCATAATGCCTATAAAATATTTTAACATAGGGATTTGAAATTGTAAGACATAGGAAAAACATCATCCAGCCTGGTTTAAGAGAATTGTTGACTTATTATTCTAACTAATTCTTAATTAAACATACTGGTCTATGTAATACATAAATACATCTTAATAATGTAGATATAACATACCAATAGCTGAAGAGAATCATGGTTTTAAAAGGCAAAAATACCTTTCCCCACACGGGGAACGCACGTCTGTTTCTTTGTGTAGTACTGACCAAAAATGGCTACACTGGGCCTTTGTTTTTCAATCAGTCCCGGTCTTGCCAGGTACGTGAAAAAAAATAAAGCCAAATAAATTAAGCTGGCCACGGTCAGTCTATCGCTGTTTTATTTTCTCCTACATTAAGTAAGTTACTTAAACAGTAATTGAAAGTGGTTGTTTATTTTTAAGGGAGTCAATAAATAGGAAAGGGTAAGGACGTTTTATTATATCACAGCCTCCTTAGTCACCTCTTACGACATGCGTGGTAGGCTACAGTGTTGCTATTCTTTGCTTCCCTTATGGGCCCCGGCAACACACGGGAGGCAGCAAAATATGCCCAACAGTAAATGTGCTATCAAGTGAGACCTTAGAGATGTGGTTTTACAGAAGAGTGCTGAAAATTCTTTGGACAGCCAAAATAAGTAATTTAAATGTTTTGAAATAGGCTATGACACACTGACAAGTGCTCATAAACATTAGAAAGAGGAAGTTGTCATGTTTTGACCACACCATGAAAAGATAAATACGGAAACATGTGAAAACTGGGAAGATTTTTTGAAAGAGAGATTGAGTAGAATGGCGATTCTTGACAGCCTTTTTTCATGGAATGGTGTCAGCACACAAACTGATGCATGCTGTTGGAGATTGCAAAAGGAGGAGAAACGTGATCATCTACACCAGTCGGTAAGGAATTTGATGAAGTTAATGATACCAGAAAAATTCCTACTTCATAATGTTTCTTTTTTTAAATTCAGTAGCAATTTGGAGAAAAATTTAATCAGATAGCTTTTGAGCCACATGGCACAATGGAGCTTTGGTGGCTTCAGTTTGCTGTTTGTAGCATTTGCATATGATCATTGAAATTAGTAGAACTGCGGTAGAGCTGTGGATATGTAAACAATATAAAATAACACTCAGTAATGCAGCTTTACAGAAAACTAATTTGTAATTGTATTCTGTAAAAAAGCTGAAAAACATCTGATGGCTGTATAAATGTGGTTTCTGAAGAAAATGCAAAGAATACCATAGATAGCCAGAAAGACCAATGAACAAGTCCTTCAAGAAACAAATGAAGATCGTAAACTGATTAGAGACATTAGACGTAGACAGTCAAAATTTTTTGGGTATGTTATGAGAAGAAATGAATTGGAGAACTTGATGACAACTGGTAAGATCAAAGGGAACAGACCAAGGGGAAGACCTAGAAGCAAATACCTGAATGGCTTGGCCTTGTGGCATGATCGAGACAGAAACACGGAGCTGATCCACGACTGGTGATCGAGTGAGATGGCAAAACATGACCACCCACGCTTTCCGGCATGGCACATGATGGATGGATTCTGTAAAGCTGCATATGATCACCAGAATACCCTATGGTGTGCTGATGGGTATTAAGTTGAACTTTTCGCATATTCACAGAAGTCAGTCTAACTTGGCACTGATGATGACAGTAAATATAATATGAAAATCAACTGAAACATACAAAAAGTTATGTCAAAGACAGAGATACAGTAAAAAATCATTAGCTGCAAATGGATCATAGAAACTAGAGTTATGATTTAAACATATGATCCAGGTGGATCATAATAATATTAGTTATATTTTAATCATTTGATGTGGTTAGGGCATTGTAACTTGGTCCAAAATGTGGCTCTTACCACAGCTGGGCTGGGAGAGAAGAACTTGGAGATGCGTGGTGTAAGACAGTGTTTGGTATTCTAATTTCATGGGAGAGAAGATTAACATATTAGGAATATCGGAAATGAGATGGAAAGGAGCAGGGTTAAGGACAGGAGATGATTATAAGATTATTTACTCTGGGGGAGAAGAACACCAAAGAGGTGTAGCCATTATATTAGATAAGCAAACATCAAATTCTGTCAAAGGATATCGAGCTGTGTCAGACAGAGTTCTATTAGTAAAATTAAACGGAAGACCTTTTAAAATAAATATCATTCAAGTATATACCCCAACAAGTGAATGCAGTGAAGAAAGTATAGAGGAATTTTATAACGACATGGAGTCTGCTTTGAAGAACTGCAAAATATCAGAAATAAATATCATAATGGGTGATTTCAACGCAAAAATAGGAAAGCAAGGCGATGGATGCAGTGTAGGCAACCATGGTTTGGGAGAAAGAAATGAAAAAGGATACAGACTTGTAGAATGGGCAAAAGAACAAGAAATGGTTGTAGGAAACACCTGGTTTAAACAGCATCCTAGAAGATTATGGACATGGAGGAGTCCAGACAGCAGGATTAAAAACCAGATAGATTACATCCTGATTAACAGAAGGTTTCGAAATGCGTTAACAGTCGTAAAAACAGTTCCAAATGCAGACTGTTACAGTGATCACAGATTAATTACAGGCACATTGAGGGTAAAGTTAAAGAAAGTCAAGTATATAGCAGGAAACCCTAAATATGACTTGTGCAAATTGAAAACTGACAAAGAAATACAAGATAATTTTAACATAGAAGTAAAGAACAAATTTGATTTATTGTCTGATCTAGAGATCCTATTTCAAGATGTAGATGATCAATGGGAAATGCTGAAGAATTCAATCAGTTGTGCAGCAGAAAAAATTATTCCAAAATTAAAGAAAGTGGGCCGTAAGACATGGATGACTGAAGAAATTTTACAACTAATGGAAACAAGAAGATAGAACAAAAATAATCCTGCTAAATATGAAGAAATTCACAGAAAAGTCAGAACCTTATGTAGGGAGGCAAAAGAAACATGGCTTGAGAAAAACTGCGAAGAAATTGAAAAACAACACAACAGTAAAAATGCGAAACTAATGCACAAAAGAATCCAGGAGCTTACTAATCAAAGAACACGTACATCAGCAGGCTGCCTAAAGACAAAAGATGGAAGAGTCATAATAGAAAAAGATCAGATCTTACATGTATGGTCAGATTATGTGAAAAACCTTTATGACGACAACAGAGACGAACACTACGATGTTCAAAATAATAATGAAGGACCAGCAATTTTGAAGATGGAGGTTCAGAATGCTCTTAACCATATGAAATCTGGCAAGACCCCCGGTTCAGACAGTGTCACAACAGAAATGATTAATGCTTTAGAAGAATATGGAATAGATAAAGTTACCAGTCTGCTTAATACAATATATGATACTGGAAATATACCTCATGAATTATGTAATTCTGTATTTATTGCAATCCCAAAGAAATCAGGAGCCTTGGAATGTGATCAACATCGAACAATTAGTATAATGAGTCACATCACGAAGATTTTGCTAAGAATTATCATGCAAAGAGTTAGGAAGAAAATACAACCTGAAATAGGAGAAGAACAATGTGGGTTTGTAGAAGGAAAGGGTACAGTAAATGCTGTGTATTTACTGAGAACCGTAATTGAACGATCTATAGAAGTAAACAAAGATCTACACCTTTGCTTTATTGACTACACAAAGGCTTTCGATAAAGTGAGACATGTCGACATGATAAGGATGCTTGAAGATCTACAAATTGATGGAAAAGACCTTAGACTTGTAAAAAACATATATTGGAAACAACAAGCTGCCATAAGAGTTGATAATGAAGTAGGCCAATATCAGCCTATTAAGAGAGGTGTGAGACAGGGATGTGTAATGTCTCCAGATCTGTTTTCCCTGTACAGTGAAAATATTTTCAGAAATATTGAAGATATGGAAGGAATCAACATTGGGGGGACGATGCATCAATAACATTAGATATGCAGACGATACAGTCTTGATTGCAGACAATGAACAGGACCTGCAACATTTAGTAGATGCGGTTGTTACACACAGTGAACAACAAGGGTTAGAATTAAATTGTAAAAAGACACAGATTATGGTCGTCACTAGGAAGAACGAAATACCACAATGTAATATACAAGTAAATGGGAATATTCTTCAACAAGTGAATAGGTACAATTATCTCGGAACAGTAATAACATCTGATGGGAGATGCCTTGAAGATGAAAAACATACTGACCAATAAAAAGATGTCAATTGAAACTAGAAAAAGAGTGTTGAGGTGCTACATAGAACCTGTACTTTTATATTGTGCACATTATAAGCAAGGCTTCGATCAAACTGTATCCCCAGGTAATTCATTGCCTGCGTTCTTTCCACCGTCTCTGAACACAGCATTACAGTTGGTGTTGGAGTGTTGACAATATGATTATTCAACGAGAACCAAGTCACTGTTGCCTTTGTTGGGTTGACCATTGCCCCAGCTTCATCACACCATGTACTTATGCGATTGAGTTCGGTTTGTAGTTCCACAGCAACCTCCTCTCTATCCTTACCCTGATGATACACTAAAACATCATCGGCATATGACAATGTCCTGCCAGGTCCAGTGATCTGCTCACTGGTGATTCTCACTGTGTAGGCGTTGAACAGTACCGGAGATAATGGTGATCCATTGGTAGGCCAGGATATATTGTTGTTGGTTCCGAAGTTCCGAGATACAGCATGCAGGGCGATGCGCTACCTTCTTGATTTTCCAACCATTGAAGAGAGAATACAAGGTTGCAGGGCACGCGCCTACCTCAGAATTAACGCAAACACACAACATCCACTGCATAGTGAAATTAGGAAGGTGAAGGGCAGCAGGTTAAAAAGAGGACGGTCGTGGATGGGTCAAGCCGAAGACATTCTTCAACAGGTGTGTTCACTTGAGGACTTAGAACCTGGCGAGGAGTGGGTGCAAGTGCCAACAGACTTCTGCACATCCTTTTCAGTTTGCATCCAACTAGATAGAAAATGCAGACAAGAAAATCCGGCTGCTGTTGAGGCTGAAGTACAAGTGTTGATTTTCGAGAATTCGATAGACGGTGACGCGGTCATCTACACAGATGGGTCGGTCGTCCGATATGTGAGAAGCTCATGGGCCTTTACAGCTCGGGCCGGAGGGAGAATTGTGAAGGAGGACTCTGGTGCTTTCACTGAAACCACAAGTAGCCTGACCATGGAAGTCATGGCAGTAAGTAAAGCAATAACATGGCTCGAGACACAGACTTTCACTAGGGCTTGTTTCCTTAGCGACTCAATAAACATGATCAAGAGGATAGAGGAGGGGTCGATCCGAAGAGAATGATTGCTGCCTCTGGAGCGGTCTCGACTGGCAAAGATTAGTTTCATCTTCGTGCCAGGGCATGCGGGAGTACAAGGAAATGAGCCGGCTGACAAGCTCGCAGGTGAGGCTACTGTGGAGGGCGGATGCGCCATGGACCAGGCCGGCATTCTGAATGCTCTACGAGAAGTAAGACTTTTGCGAGAACCAAGTGATGACTGTGAATCTACAACAATGGCCAGACTGCGAGAGCAGCAAATTAAAAGAGGGGTGGCCAAACAAGAACACTACGCAGGAAGCCAAAGAAGATTGATAAACCAACACAGAACTGGCGTCGTTAGCCGCTACACGTTGCAGGATTTGCTGAGGAGGGGATCCAAGCACTTATGGACTGAATGGTTCAATGTGCAATGAGGATGATCTGTCGACTAACTAACTAACTAACTGTACTTTTATATGGATGTGAAGCTTGGACAATGAGCAGTCAAGCTGAAAAACATCTGATGGCTGTAGAAATGTGGTTTCTGAGGAAAATGCAAAGAATACCATGGACAGCCAGAAAGACCAATGAACAGGTCCTTCAAGAAACAAACGAAGATCGTAAACTGATTAGAGACATTAGACGCAGACAGTCAAAATTTTTTGGGCATGTTATGAGAAGAAATGAATTGGAGAACTTGGTGATCCCTGGTAAGATCGAAGGGAACAGACCAAGAGGAAGACCTAGAAGCAAATACCTGGATGGCTTGGCCTCGTGGCATGGTTGAGACAGAAACACAGAGCTGACCCACGACTCTGGTGATCGAGTGAGATGGCAAAACATGACCGCCCACGCTTACCGGCATGGCACATGATGGATGGATGGAGCGTCATCCCTGTCCTGTGGTGTTTCATTTGAGAAATGCTATATTTTACTCTTGAACAGGTCGACAATTTCCTGAAGATTGCTGACATAGGTAGAAGAAACATCTAAGAGATTGGTCCCAATAGACTGGAAATTGAGATGTTCATGTGATGGGAGATATGCAGCTAAGACTAACGCTGCACACAGATAGTCTAGTTCACCTGAATCACTAGCCTTGTATCACTTTTAATTGATTAAGCCTCCCTCATCTCAACTCATCATGTTCCTTTTGTACCTTGCGGTGTTGAGGTGAAGTATAAACAGCGGGAGAGCGCCTGCTTATGGGCTTCATGTATCGATATTCCCATGGACTCTTGTTATTCCCTGCATCCATCATTTACATGGTTGGCCTCTTCCTCTACTTCCCTCTGGTCTGTACACCATTGCTTGTCATTGCTCTACTTCCCTCTGGTCTGTACATCATTGCTTAAGCCTCCAAAGTTGTACAATGTAAAGTAGTTCTTAGGAACTGTGCAGGTCTGTAGATATTCATGGAAGAGTCAGAGATGTGGCATGGTTGTACAGTGGAATACAGTTCTCAAGAATAGACACAAGCTAGACATATTTCAGAAGCAAATCTCCTTTTCCCCAGGAGCCTACATGTTTTTTTTTTTTAAATTTAAGCATGAGTTAGCAAAATCATTAATCATTCAAAGATACAGTTACATGTTTAGAACTGCATTTGAAAAAAAACATAGGCAGAAGGTAAAAATGTCTGTGATGTGTGCCTTTATTTTTGTGTGCACAAGTGCACATGCCTACATACACACCATGATATTATTTAATTTGCCACACATAAAATAAAGAGTTGTCATTAAACTAACATGCTTTCATGTGATTATTGTGAGTACCTTGAGCAGCCAAGGTATATCAATGATTTCCATGAAAAGATTGATACATGTAGAATTTTGTACACACTTTAAGAAATGCGTTTGTTGGTCACAGAAAGGAAATGGAGCAAATGGAGAGTTTTATGACAACTGATCAGTGGTAGAAGAGGCAAATCAGATTGAAAATCCACAGAGAATGCTTGATGTTCTCAGATGTAGCATGAAGGAATATCCTCACCAAATTAATTCAGGATTCCCAAAGACTGAGAACAATGCACATCCGTCCATCCATCCATCCATCCATCCAGTTTGGGAAAACAAGAAACTTTCCACCTTGTTCAACCAGCCTCAGTGGTGTTGGTTATAATCGTGGTGGTTCATTGTGAGGTATAAATTGTCCTGGTCTTTTGCACATTAGATGACTTCCACTGACGCATGCCTGGCAGGGTTCATCTATTCCATCAACCTCCATTCCTTCCTTCATTGATGACATCCTCAAAGCTTGTTTCGTCACTACTGGATGTACATTTCCCTACAATAGTTTGCTTAATTTTCATAGCTATTGTTATTATATATTTATTTATTTATTTGTTTATTTATTTATTTTGATACACGAATACTCATGCCATATAGCATCACACATGATGTTGATGAGATAAAAAGATTCAGTTATGTTACTTCGTGGTGCTGCCAGAGTCTCATGCATTGAGGCTACATGATTTTCCATTTTTGTCCACCATCATCGCTGCCAACATGTTCAAAGCATTGGGACCTTTCTTCGTCCTTTCAACTGCTCAAGCACATGATCCTTGAAGGACATACTTCTGTCTACGGTTATTCCCAGTCACTTAAGTGCGTTCTCTGTGTCGATACCATTGCCATTTATTCTGACATCTAGTACCTGCTCCTTGTCAATTCTGTTGTTCAGTGAACACCATAGTACAGGTGCCTTGTCTGTGTTGACGACAGAACATGTTTCCATGCATGACTCATCTACAGCCTGCAGTTCTCTAGATATGTCTGCCCTCCTGCCTCTCTTCCTTCCTTATATAAAAATGTCAACAACAAATGTTAATATTCTTCTAATACCTGATGCCTCTGTTGCTGCTGTCTTATGTGTGTAGGTGTTGAAAGCCACTGGTGAAATTGCATGTCTTGTGGAACCCCTGGTGCAGTAATGTGAAGAACAACCTTGTGTTCATATAGGTCAGCTCCAATCCAATTTGCGATACCATAGCTATAAGTATCTGCATTGAAAGTGCATACTTAACTCTATTTTACATCACCTCTAGATCCAAGGCTGCAGCCACAGTTTCATACTTAATCTGAAAGGCTTTATAAACATACACAAGGTTTGCTGTATTTGTTCAAGTATCCCTTCGTGGAGTATAACTCCTCAATCTCAATGAAAGAGGTTTATATTTCTCCAGAGATCTTGCAGTTTTCCAACACTTTGCCATGAGTATTCTATAAAGTAATAAACATGGCATTTAATCTAGTATGGCCTTTTGTTTTCACTTGGGGAATAGTGTGAGAAAGTAGTGCAACCATTTTTCAGGACGAGTTGATGTTTTAATGCTGTGGTTAAAACAGTTAACCATTTTTCTGCATCACTTAGATCCTTCATGGGAGCATTTCTCACAGTCTGGTCCCATTGCACAGTCTTTTATTTCCTTCAGCACATACAAGATTTAAGATTTGCTAAGAAAGTCATGTAACAGTTTATGATTATTTCTTAAATAGAATCCACCATGCTTGTACTTTGCTTATGTTTATCACATTTATTTTGTAAGAGGGGGAAAAAACGATAGTAAACCATTTGGGAGAGCAATATAAACTAGAACACAAGATGACATTAA
Source organism: Cepaea nemoralis (assembly GCA_014155875.1). Lineage (NCBI taxonomy): Eukaryota > Metazoa > Mollusca > Gastropoda > Stylommatophora > Helicidae > Cepaea > Cepaea nemoralis. The sequence goes on from JACEFZ010009193.1 coordinate 30,975, forward strand.
CAGGAGGCATTGTACTCACCATCTGTTATGAGATATATTTATTCTAGCTATTGTGACTGAATTGTGTTACTACCGTATAGTGCATGGTATTATCATCAGATGACACAATGATATCCTGGTCATCATGTTCTACTATTAATTAAATCAATTGTTTGCCTGACTACTTACTGGTTGGGTCTCCTCAAATTAATCTGCCAACTATTATTTCCAATTTATTATACAGTTGTACAATTATTTCATGTGTATGACAGTGGAAAAACACTAAACAACATATGCTACAATCTAAAAGCATTGTTAATGTTTCTGTTTCTTATCAGATGTGAATGCTGGACATCTGACATTAGCTGTTGCTGGTGTGACAGGAAACCTGCCATCTGGATCCTGTAGCTTTAGCCTGACACTAAACAAATCAAACGACCTGGAGTTGTGCTGCTCCAACATAGCCAAGCCTTGTTATCCTCGAATTTCATTCAATGGAGCTGTGGTCACCAACAATACTGAGATGTGTGTTACATACCCAACATCTCAACTAGCTTCAGATGGGGTTACAGAGAATCTGGATCTGTCATATTCTGTGTGTACCCAGACTGGTTATATTCCAGGAAACAATTGTTCAGTGATACCAAAACCAGGTACGCCTCTTTGTTTATCATTTCTGACAAATGTGAAAGATATTTGAAGTGAAATATGTTGTATATGTGTCTTACATGTAATGAAGTATAACAATGTTACAAAATGGATGCTAACACATGCAATATTCTTACAGTGTAAACAACATTTACGTGTGCATGAATGTATGCATGCAACAGTATGTTAGAATTGTTTTAGAACTTCAACAAGTAAAACAAAACGGGACCCATGGTAACACGTTGACTAGCATGGCTATCTGCCAGCCCTGCCCTGTAGTTGTATGTTCTGGGAAGTAAAGGTGGCAAGCATGATATTAACCATATATAGAGCCATTTGATCTATACAAATGTGGGACTAGCATCGTTTACCCAATATACCTTGTGGCGTAAGAAAGGTTCCTTTTACATATGAAATATACACATAAACATTCAACATAATTCTGTGTACGACTGATTGTTGCCACAATGTTGTCATAATATAGACACATAGAAAGAGTTTTATGGCAGAATAAGAAAACAAGCAGGCATTGCAAAACCTGAGATAGAAGAAACCAGAACTGAATGAGATCAAGGTAAAGTGCAATTAAAGTACTTCAGATGTATAAACAATATCCTGAAGGGGAGGTGAATTCAAAGTTCTATGTAGATAAAAGCAAAGTAAAATGGGTATCTTGTGGCAAATACTGTTGTTGGGGTGTGAAGTGCTCGGCCTTCACATATTCTACTCCAAGACTTACTGTGGTGCGATGACAATTTCCTACCTTGCAAAATGTAGACATCTTGACACATCCTAATTTCTGAAAGAAAAGTTGAGGATTACAGTGTCTTCAGAATATAATAAATGCGTGTTGAGTATTTTCAAGTTATGCACAGTGAAAACTGAACTTTGTTTATGTAGAGGCAATTACATCTTTATTCACGAAAGCAGAGAGTTATTTGCTAATAACCTCTACTAATTATTTCATTATTTAATGACAGAGGAGACAACTACAGAATCCTTCAGCTCATCATCAAACACAACTGGTATTATTTATGCCCTTGCTATAATTCAATCACAGCAAATTTTACCTATTTATTATGCCAGCGGTCACAGCAGCTTTTATCATTTATGGAAGTAGCTGTGTAGCCATTCTTCTTTGACCTGACCCCTCTGGATACTGGTGTTGAATTCTCTGGCCAGTTCTTCCATGTCATCATCTGATATCACCAGTAGGTCACCATATCGGATGCCGTCTGGGCCTGGGGCGGTGTTAGGTGATTTCTTGAGCATCGCGCGCAATATCTCAGCTGTGATTGTCCATTCTTTGTCTGTCCCGACCCCCTCGCACAACTGAGAGAGTGTCGTTGTGGTCCTCTGTCTGGCGGGCTCGTCTTTCTGGTCAGTCTGTTCTATGTAGCATGCAAGAAGGGCCTTACCTTTATCCGCATCCGACTTTTTCCATGCGAGGTCTGTGCCTTGAAAGTCTGGAATACCCCTACGTTGTGCAGCACCGTTCATGCTCTTGTGGAGGCGCCAGAATGTCGTAAGAGATCGCTCTGAGCACACCTTCCTGCAGAACTCGTCCCATTTCTCGGCCTTGGCCTGTTTGGCGCAGGATTTGAATAAAGTCGTCGTCCTATCGACCTCAGTCTTCAGGTTCGCCAACTCAACCTGTGGCATGTTAGCCTTTCTGGCCTTTTGCCAGTCTTTGACAGCCTGCCTCTTTCCCAGCCATGCCTTCTCGACCTCTCCATTCCACCATGGTGGCTGCAACCATCTTTCTTGTCTCCTGCGGGAGGAAGTTAGTTTTCTTCTTCTGATCTTGCTTATGGCGTCTTGACCAGTGTTGTCGTACGGGAAGGCATTTGTCTTGTTTCTTTGACTCAAGGCCCCGTCTTTCTTGATCAGGATGACACAAGGGTAGTGGTCACTATCGTGGTATCCCAGTGTGCCCCACCGGCACCTTGGTGCGATGGTGGGCGACACCAGAGCCAAGTCAATGACGCTGTCAGAGTCACCTGGTCGAGTGGCTATTCTAGTGACCTTCCCATCATTCAGACAGATTAGGGCAGCAGATGCCAGGGCGTCCTCCAGATCTTCTCCCTGTCTATTGGTGATGCAATTCCCCATTGACTGCCTCTGGCATTGAAGTCCCCACAGTAGATGATATGCCTTTCATCCATATCGAACAAACTCTGCCATTGTCGCACCGTCGACCTTCCCATTTCGTGCATAAACGTTCACGTGTGTTATATTAACATATAATGTAGTAGTAAGTAAAATAAAAGGTCCCATTTCACACTGTAAGGCACATTGGGTACATGATGCTAACCCCCATATTTGTATTCACCAACCGACACTCACTGGGTGATGTGTTCATGATCATGCTGGCCACCTTTACTTACCAGAATAATTTCTGGTGCCCGTTTTCAGCTGGTTTAAACTCGGATTCCTGGTCAATATCAAAATGAAGCTCTGCATAAAGTGGGACCAGCAGGCATGTGTGTTTACTACTGTGATACTGCTAAGCTACATTACTTATGTAGAGACAATAACAAGTACCTACACAAACACAAATTATGTTCTGTTTATCAGTTCTACTAATTATTTCCCCGTTCAACAACAGATGCCAGCACTACAATTACAGAATCCAGTTAACCATCACATACGACTGGTATGATCTTTTTCCTTAACATAACCAGCCCCAACAACAACGACAATCCTATTTATTCTGCCAGCAGATGTACCAGCTTTGGTGATTGATGAAGAAGTAGAATTTTATTTGTGTTTTGCTTAAGCTATTCATCTCAAGCATGAAAATGTTAAGTTTCACAGAAAAATTATTTAGATCCGAGTTTTAGAAATGTATAAGTGCAGTCTCAACATGTTCATATCCAGAATTGTTTTTTATTAGAACTTTACCAGTGAAATTTAATTAGCAGAGCATATTCAATAATTTACTAAGACCTTATAAGTGATATCTCAGCTCATTCATATCCAAATTTTTTTTTAAAATTTATTGTTTATATTTTGAAAGCTTCCAGTCTAATAATTTATACAAGATAAACAGTATACAAATATGCAAACATGTGTCTATATGATAACCCTTGAACAGCATTATACTATCTACACGTGCTGACATTTTATTTGAAGAGGTCACAACACACAACACATTTGCATTTTGTTGTATCCTTTGGTGAAATTAAATTTTACAGAAATATTCTTAGAATAATGTGGTTCGTGCAGAAGACAAATCTTGACTTGTAAACAAGTTTTGAATAGCAAAGAAAACTGGCTCATAAACAGTAGTATATCTCAGAAATTGAAAAAAAAATTCCCACATTAAACGTCACAGTGATTTGACAAGACTTGTAATGGAAGGCATGATTCCTAGAAGTAGAGGCATTGGTTGACACACGCAACAGTTGACACAGGACCTCACAGATAATGAGGCAATGGAAATGATGCAGGGTCCAGCAACTTTCCAGTGATTTGTGATAAAAGTGATGTTCAGCAAAGGACTTGCAGCATGAGTAATTATCGTTTGGGAACTGTTGGTCATGACTCCGGGACGTTTTTCCCATGCTGTGCAAGATGTTAGATCATTTGTGTTGTCCCAGGGTTATTCCGTGATTGTTCCATACCTGCGAACATGTCTGCTCCAAAACGTCCCCTTGCTCGAGGAGGAGAGTCTTGTGCACCCAGTTCTTCATACTCTCACAATATCCTAGCATTTGTGGACATGAGAAGCCAGCTTCTTCTCCGGCCACTGCCTCTGTCGCCTCCGTTCGTCTTTGTTGCCATGTTCCTTCTTCGTGCCCCGTTCACGGCACCGCACTCTGGGAAGCCAGCTCTTCCTCTGGGTTCCTTGACCCCTCTCTTGGTCTTTGCTGTGGAGTGCGGCACTTGCAAGATGACTAAACCATGGCATAGGGGTTGGATTTTGGCAGACATTTGCATGACTTGGCGACTGCTACTGTGCGACGAGTTGCCGCACTGAACAGCCCCTAACTCTGATGCACTGTCTTCTCTCGGAGGGAAGGCTATAGAGCTTACATGAGACAGTATACTTTCCAGCTCTTCGTTTAGAGATTGGTTCTGATGTTAGTTGCCCTGTGGTTACAGACAGAAACGTTAACCATATTACTGCCGAGATTGATCCCACTGCATGTTATGTTTGTTTGTATCCCCGCAGAAGACAGTTTTCTTAAAAGAATACACATTCTTGACATAATCCTCTGATCATTTCTACAGTGGGTCACATTTTTCTGTGTCATCAGAGCTAAAGAGCAGCAGCTGTAATTATGTTGGTTATGGTTATATTATATATTGACTAATTATTATTCCAACCACTTTGTGCAGTGTCAGTAACATGCACAAACAAGACTGTGTACTATAAAGAATAGTTTTATAGAAGTCATGTCACTTAAACATTATACTTTTTATGGGAATATTATTTCTGTGCTAGCTGCATTTGCACAATGGCCTGCATGGCCATGGTTTTTCTTTTAATGACCTGGGCTTCCAGTCTGACCCAGCCAAAAAGGGTCCCAGGAAATGTTCTGGAAAGTTAAAACAACCAACATAATATTGACATCACAGATGGAGTGGTGGTTGGTCTATAAAAACACGGAGCTAGCACATATTCTCAGCTTGCCTCAAGGTGTGGAAATGTGTATTTTACTTACTCTTTCTGAAAGCATGAAGTTGGGTATAGAGCAGTGGTTCTCAACCGTTGGGGAATTCCCCCCCAGGGGGGAATTTCATGGTTTCCAGGGGGGGAATGAAGACCATTTCAAGATCGTGTTAATACAAGAACCGATTACTTGACATAGTGTTTCCCTTCATACTTTACAGCTATGTATGTCTCGTCCTTCTAAAATTCATTTTATAAAGTAAGTAGACCCACAAATCATGTTTTATGTGGATGTCTAGACTTGTTTTAGTATATGCTATTACATTTGCCTTCCACTTTTACGTATACTGTGTAGGGGTGAGGGGATTTTTAGATGGGAAATATGAAAGGGGGGAATGACGTTCTGAAAATACGGTGAAGGAGGGAACGGGCCAAATTTTTGATAGGAAGGGGGGAATGGTGTTCTGAAAATATGGTGAAGGGGGGAATGGGCCAAAAAAAGGTTGAGAACCACTGGTATAGAGGTTTATTTTGTTATTCTTTCCTTTGCTAAAATGCTTTTGCTCATCAACCACCCCATATGTGTATTTCTTTATGGCCAGCTAATACAGATTAATGGGACTTTTATGTATAGAAGATATTGAAGGAATCAACATTGGGGGACGATACATCAATAACATTACATATGCAGATGATACAATCTTGATTGCAGTCAATGAGCAGGACACTCAGTGAACAACTAGGGTTAGAACTGAATATTAAGAAGAAACAGATTATGGTCGTCACTGGGAAGAAGGAAATATCAAAATGTGATATACGAGTAAATGGACATATTCTTAAACAAGTGAATCAGTACAGTTATCTCGGAACAGTCATAACATATGATGGGAGATACCTTGAAGAGATTAGAACAAGAATTACCATTGCGAAGGTAGCCTTTCGCAATATGAAAAACATACTGACCAATAAAAAGATATCAATTGAAACGAGAAAAAGAGTGTTGAAGTGCTACATAGAACATGTACTTTTATATGGATGTGAAGCATGGACAATTAGCAGTCAATCTGAAAAACATCTGATGACTGTGGAAATGTGGTTTCTGAGGAAAATGCAAAGAATACCATGGGCAGACAAAAAAAACAATGAACAAGTTCTTCAAGAAACAAATGAAGATCATAAACTGATTAGAGACATTAGACGTAGACAGTCAACATTTTTTGGGCATGTTATGGGAAGAAATGACTTGGAAAACTTGATGACAACTGGCAAGATCGAAGGGAACAGACCAACGGAAGACCAAGAAGTAAATACCTGGATGGCTTGGCCACATGACATGGTCGAGACAGGAACACTGAGCTGATCTACGACTCTGGTAATCGAGTGAAATGGCAAAACATGACCGTCTATGCTTATTGTCATGGCACATGATGGATGATGGATGGACATTTTCTTCGATGCTGATTGCAATTTTATTTTACTTGTAGTTTTGTCTGTGGACATTTGTTTACGTACATGAAAAACATTTTGCAACTACTTTATATAATTGCCAAATTAAATGTGAAATAAGCATTCGTGGTTTGACTGAAGCATGCTGAAAATTACTGAGATACCCAAAATGCGTAATATAAACGTTTTGAATAAGATAAAAACGCAAAGAAAACTTTTCACAATCAGGATGAGAGTCATTTTTCACCCACACTATGAGATGACAAAATCTAGAACATGTGATAACTAGACATATTTTTGGGAAGAGAGAGAGATAATTCTTGGCAGTTGTGTGTCATGGCCTGGAGGGTGCCAGAACATGTATTGATACACAAGATGTCAGAAAGCACGATTACCCATGGCAAGGTTCTTGATGATGATGATAAAGATAAACATCGATGGCTAAGGGACACCTTATCCTTTCCTGACTGTTGTCTTTGCATGGTTCACGTCTTTAGACATGGATAAGGAGAGTTAACTCATAGGCAATCAATAGATGTAAAAAAGAATCCCATTTGATACCCCTAGTGCATAACAATTTATTTTGGGAGCCATAGTGGTGTAGTGGCTAGCCTGCTTGGCTTCCTGCCCGGTTGTCATACGTTCGAATTCGCATTCAGACAGATTTGTAAACATGACCTGGGTTTCAAGGTCAACAATAGCTAAACTGGGTGTCTGTCAAAAGTGACTAACTAGGGACTTTTGTGGACTCAAATTTGTTAGCTAATTGAGTTAGCGCTCACACTGACACTGTAGTGGGTGTGGATTTACTTCCATGACACTCCAAATCCAAGCAAGCAAACTCCGGAAAAATGTCTGTTTTAGGCTTATTAAAAAGCAAATCCCTGGATACACAAGCCCACATCTGGAAGTGGCTCATAAAAAGGTAAAAATAGCTGGTCTTGGTATTCCTAGAGGAGTGGGAAGGAGGAGGTTAGGTACCAAGGTTTACATCTGTTAATTGACTACAAGACAAGGCATTCTTCCTCCTTGACAATCTCCCCTCACTGGTTATTATAACAAGTCCCCCACCAAGTACAGTAAGTAGCCTGTACACATACACAATTACATACACTTGGAAAGTATTATCATAGAATTATTGGTTAAACAATCTACTATTGTGTTTATTTTATAGCTGGATAAATCATTCAGAAAATGATGGTTTGTGATATGATGATAGTGAACTGGGGATTTCAAGACATAGGACATTCACATATAGTTGGTAGTGTTGTGAAATAGTAGCCGTATGAATGTCATAGATTGACTAAAGTAGCTCCCGGGTGGACAACCACTCATTCAAAAGTCATTTTCTCCTACTGGTGTTTAGGTCTGCGTGCAATGTGAGATCCCTTAACTCTGTTAGAAGTGACTAATTACCGCCCCAGATCTCAGAGAGAAAATGTGGGATAAATGTCTGTTATGGGGATTGAAGACACGATCCCTAGACACTCAAGAAAACACTAAATGGTTTATTGATTACACTACGCAAACATTTATAGACATTTAGAATCTATACGGACAACTGAGTTTAACATACAGTACATGATTGCTATGTTAGTATGATGATGATGATGATTATAATGATGTTATAACTCAACTTGAAAGTGAACATAGGTCATGCTTCCCCAAATGAGACACATTTCACTGTCAGCTTGAAGGAGTCCAAATTGGTCCCTTCAGTAGGCTCAGTCACTCCCTGATATGAGTTGCTGACTGTCCATGGCTTCTAAGAGAGCTGGGATGAAACAAACAGAGATGGATAGTATCAATACATCTCAAAACACATATGTATATTCATTCATATAAACATATATTAGTTATATAGACAGACAGACAGACAGACAGACAGACAGAAAGACAGAAAGATAGAAAGATAGATAGGTAGTCAGTCATAAAACCATATATAATTCAGAACATCTGTAGCTCAAAACATATACATATTCTCCTCCGCCTATATAATGGAGTGTTTCCCATATAAGTTTACCTCGCTTACTCTCTGCCTTTCTATCACTTTCATACTGTCTTTTCGGAAGGGCTTCAGCCACACATGCCTGTCAAACATTTAAAAAGCCTTCCCTACACCTGTCTGGAAAAAAGGTGTCCTAAGTCACGTCTGTCCTCATGCAGACAAGGTAAACTGGTGCCATTCCTCCCTCACACTAATTTTGATAGGCATTCAGTGTTGGTCCAAATAACTACATGGTTCTGGACACTATCAATAGACTGTTTACTCAGGAATTTCTCCTAAGTAGTCAGTCTCCAATGTGTTGACTTCATGCAGGATGAATCTAAATGTATCCCCTGTACATGAATAGGCCACACACTCACGTGGCTTAAATAATGTTGGATTTCTTCAAATTATTACATGCAACAAATCAGAAAACACAGTACAGTAGCAAAAGAAAGAAGAAGAATAAAACAAAGTTCACAGTGAAATCATAAAAGCTAGAGCAGTGGTTCTCAACTGGTGGGGAATTCCCCCCCCCCCCCCCCCCCTCTAGGGTTTCCAGGGCGGGGGGGAGTTAAGATTATTTCAAGATCGCAGTAATACAAGAAATGATTACTTGATATTGTTTTTCCCTTCATACTTTACGGTTCTGTACGTCTCACCCTTCTAAAATTCATTTTATAAAGTAAGTAGACCCACAAATCACGTTTTATGTGGATGTCTAGACTTGTTTTAGTATGTGCTATTAAATTTAGCTTCCATTGTTACGTATACTGTGTAGGGGTGTGGGGTGGGTTTAGGTAGGAAATATGAAAGGGGGGGGGGGTGGGGGGGGGAGAATGACGTTCTAAAAATATGGTGAAGGGGGGCATGGGCCAAAATTGTTGGTATGAAATATGAAAAGGGGGAGGGGATGACGTTCTGAAAATATGGTGAAGGGGGGCACGGGCCAAAAAAGGTTGAGAACCACTGAGTTAGAGCTGTAACAATAAGTACAAAGATAATCGACCAATGTAAAATTTGAGAAAATACACAGAAATTAAAACTACACAGGCCTCAGAATAGCAGACACACTAATTAGACTAATATGTTGGTATTACCTAAGGTTAAAGCTTCAGAAATTCCGTCACAAGATTTCATACAGAAATCGAACAAAACAAAATTATATTTATTTTCCAGATAGGTGTCCTTTTGCTATTATGGACATGTCTCTCATTCAGATACAAGTTTTTTGTTTTTTTCTTCATCTTTTTTCGTTCACTTGAAATATATATATAACTGCAATGTTGTCTCCTGTATGAATCTAACAATATTTTTTAGTTCACTCAACAGTCCATAGAGTTTATCTTCCACTGCTGTCTCTCTAGGCCAGAAGGTTCGCCTGGATATGTTGGCCATGCCTGTCATTAAATATTCTGTTCTCCCATGATGAGATTTCATTTTCTCCCTCTTTTCATGTGGAATAATTACTTACGTTCAGTCTCCTGATAACTCCTCTTTTTCATGTAGGACGAGTTACCGGGATGTATTATCCCAAATTCTTTTCACCCCTCCTCTTCTTTCCTTGTGGACTGTAGTTTCATCTGTCAATCAAATTGACCGACTTTTCTGAAACAATGCTTCATTTCACTGCCCAGAAAATATATTTGCTGTTACATTATCTATTCTTATCTGCAGTTAACACAAGCCTTCCCGGGTTGCTGCCATTCAAACATTCTTTCTCTCCATTTGGCAAAGATGTGTCAGACATGTGTTCATACTTTACCGCCGTGTTTCTCTCACACGCCTGGCAGGCTGAGACTCCCTGTATTGCCAATCCCTGTATTGCAGCGAGGTGTTAGGCATTTGTTCCTATATTCCCACTGCTTGCAGCACTTCAAAAGTTTTCCCAAACATTTTCCCTGTCTTCACTACGTCTGGACTTTAGGTAAGTGTTAGGCCTGCATTCAGTTGCTGTCTAGTCTTAAGATCACATGGGTTTTTCCCCTAAGTGGCTCCGCTATGTCTAGACGAGGTGGTCGCTAATTGATTTTCTCACCGTTTCTAGAAAGCAGATCTAACTTTGAGCTATTGCGGATCTACTGACGTAAATTTCATTGTAACATTCTAAGCGCTTAGCAGCGTGGTGAGGTTTTAATTTTATATGTTTCTTATAAACTTCTTATGCTCAAACTTGTGGAATTATGATGCTGCCAGTGGTGTCTCGTCACAGTGAAATAACTAAAATGTTACTTGTAGACAGGAATATGTGATAAAGTAAAACATGATGAACTGATTAAAATGTTGGAAAATATCAACATTGATGGGAAAGATTTAAGAATAATAAAGAATATTTACTGGAACCAAGTAGCAGCAATTAAAGTTGGAAATAAATAGGGTAGTTACGAACACATAAAGCTAGGAGTACGACAGGGATGTGTCTTGTCACCAGATCTCTTCTCCCTATATAGCGAAGTAATAATGAGAGAGATCAAAGAGATGCCAGGAATACTAGTTGCAGGTTATAATATAAATAATATACGCTATGCAGATAACACAGTATTGGTGGCAGATAAATCAACAGACCTACAACAATTGTTGGACACTGTAGTAACAGAGAGTGCAAGAAAGGACTCTCCTTGAATATCAAGAAAACAGTAACAATGGCGATATAAAAGAAAATAAATAAAATGTTTTGCATATCCTTTACAGGACATCGCTGTCAACAGCAGCATCTTTCAGCTGTCTGTTGATTTCTTGGCAAGATTACGCTCAGTAGTTTGCCATTGCTATTTGAGCGGCCGGCTCAGTTATCCCGCAAGTCACCAGCGGGGGACAAACCGCTCCCAGTTCTCGCCCGCTATGAGACTCTGCGTGATAAACGGGATTATGGAGAAAGTGCTGTAACCCCTCGGCAAGAGAGACCGGCATAAAAGAAAATGGTGACACCAAAATGTGACATAGAAATAGTAGGAAAAATGCTTAACCAAGTGGATAATTTTAGATGCCTAGGGGCATTTATAACATCAGATGGAAGATGTACAACAGAGATTAAGAGCAGAATAGGGCAGGCAAAGGCCGCATTTCAGAAAATGAAGAGTATCTTGTGCAATAGGTCACTATCACTGAGTGTAAGAAAGAGAATGCTAAAATGCTATGTAGAACCGGTTTTGCTGTATGGCAGTGAATCTTGGAATGTAAATGAACAAATTAAGAAGAAATTAGAAGCAACAGAGATGTGGTTCCTGAGACGAATGTTGAGAATTCCTTGGACTGCCAGAGTAACTAACGACGACTGCCTGAAACAGGCTAATGAAACTAGAAGACTATATACAACAATAAGAAAGAGAGAAACAGCTTTCTTTGGTCATGTAATGAGAAGAGAGGCATTGGAGAACATCGTGACAACTGGAAAGATGAGGGGAAGAGAGGCAGAGGCAGACCAAGAGAAATGATGCTGGATGGATTGAGACGGTGGCATGGAGGAATATCAGCAGCAGAGTTGATCCAGAAAATCAAAGACTGAGATCTGTGGAGAGCCAAGAACGCCTACGCCAGCTGGCAGGGCACTTGATGATGAGGCAAGATTACTGGTCTCAGAATGAAATTTCACCTTGCGTCAGCAGAGACAATGTTCTTTCCGATGCAAGTCTTTTTCTCCACCAGGTTTCTCCTTGTTCTCACTGAACAAAAAACGTGTAACTTGGCACTCTGGTTGAGAGCTTGAAATAGATGATCAAGAATGTGTAGTTTCTAAGATCCACACATATAAAAATATATCAACATGCACTTATATATGCAAACATAGTGATAATGTCTGTCAATGTCTCTCATCCAGGTTTGTTGCTTTTTATTTCCTCCCTCTGTCTCCTCTTCGCTCTATCTCTCTTACTCTGTCTAGTCGGAAGGAAATGTCCATAATCGAGCAGGTCCCATTGTTACAATTGCTCCCTACACCTTATTGGCCGTATCATGAGGAATGAAATGTCCCAAGTCCACGTCTCTCATTCAGATACAAGTTTTCTTTTTTTCTTCTTCTTCTTATGTTTGCTTGAAATATATCTATAACTGCAATGTTGTCTCCTGTATGAATCTAACAATATTTTTTAGTTCACTCAAGCGTCCATTGAGTTTATCTTCCACTGTGCCTCTCTAGGCCTGAAGGTATGCCTGGGTATGTTGTAGTTTGGGCAGTCTTGGAGTATGTGCTCTGCTGTCTGTGGCGCCAAACCACATGTGCACATGGCTGTGTCACCAATCTTGAATTTTGTATACATGTGGTTGCGTAATCTGTTGTGTCCTGTTCTGAGGCGCAGAATAATGACCTGTTCTGGTCTGTCCATAACGTGGTAGTCATCTTGAGTAGGTTTTGGTGGCCTTCCTCTGTCTCCTCTTTGCTGTATCTCTCTTACTCTGTCTAGTCGGAAGGAAATGTCCGTAATCGAGTAGGTCCCATTGTTACAGTTGCTGCCTACACCTTATTGGCCGTATCATGAGGAATGAAGTGTCCTAAGTCCACGTCTCTCATTCAGATACAAGTTTTTTTTTTTTTCTTCATCTTTTTTCGTTCACTTGAAATATATCTATAACTGCAATGTTGTCTCCTGTATGATTCTAACAATATTTTTCAGTTCACTCAACAGTCCATAGAGTTTATCTTCCACTGCTGTCTCTCTAGGCCAGAAGGTTCGCCTGGATATGTTGTCGTTTGGGCAGTCTTGGAGTATGTGCTCTGCTGTCTGTGGCACCAATCCACATGTGCACATGGCTGTTTCACCAATCTTGAATTTTGTATACATGCGGTTGCGTAATCTGTTGTGTCCTGTTCTAAGGCGCAGAATAATGACTTGTTCTGGTCTGTCCATAACGTGTTAATCGTCTTGAGCAGGTTTTGGTGGCCTTCTGACTGATTTTATCATTCTTTTCTTTTGTTGGTATGTAATGAGCACATAAGGCTGTTCTTCTTTTGCTCCTTCCTTAGCCAATTGATCAGATATCTGAAGAATACTACAACAATAGACAATATGCATAAAGAAGCTACTCATAATAATAGCAAAACAAACATTCGCACATTGTAACTATTTTAAGCATCATATACATTCAGTATATCAAGACTATAATAAAATGTTTGCATAGAAAATAATCCAGGCATATCATGATATTCCCACTTTTGTTGTAAGAATAAAAGAATTATAGTAATGCAACAATATGAGAAAATAATAGCTCACATTGAAGTGACATACATCGGACTGACAAAATGAAACTCCACAGATGTAAAGACTTGTTCTTTAGCTCTATAGGTACTAGGAGATAAAATCCATAGGAAATTCTAAACAGAAAAAGAAGCAAGACTTATCAACAGATGATATATACATATACAATCACTTTTTACCTGATTCTTCCAGAAGACCGTCTACTGGAGGATTTGCAAGCCCGAGTAAATATTCCCTGGTTTAATTATCGCCCGTCTCTATTGGCCAACGTTTTAACTTATCTGCGTTTAGCAGGCGGTATCTGCCATGTGCCTGTGTCAGGTCATGGGCCACTCAGTATTGGCAGTTTAGAGTTTCACGCAGTCTGGCGTGAAGATAAGATTGAGAATCATGCCTTGCATGAAAATAGCAAGACGGGTAGCTGAGCAGGGGACAACATGTCATTCAAGGTTGGACCATGTTCGAATTCGAACCGGTTACAGTTGAATAGGGCGATGGCAGAGCCTCACCTCATCGCCACCACTTTTAGATGAATGTTTGTTATTTGAGAGTGTCGACACTGATGAAGTTTGACTGCAGATGAATGCTGATGTCGTTCGAGAAATTCTATGTTGACAGAGTGCAACTGTAGACGTCGATTGCAAGTATATTATGAACATTGATTTTAAACTGATACTGATGTGTTCATAGTATCGTGAGGCAAGTACCATGTAATAAACTATAAACATTGTATACTGTTGTGTTACATCAAGTTTGCGTGGACTGTCAATTGTCGCAGAAAGAGTGGACACAGATTAGTGTCGAAGAAGCCATGCCAGAATTGCCCCAGTGCAACTTCGCTCATGGGCAGATGGTTGAATCTGTCAGTAAGAGTATTGGTATACGACAAAATAACGCTTCTCACTATGCAAGAGAAAGCTACAAGTGCCTCGACATTTATGGGTAACATACAAGAGAAACCATGGAGTTCTGCAGCAGAAGTATATGTTTGAAAGTACCCCTACAAGCCCTACCTATCAGCTGTCCATGGCAAGTGATGCCATAAAATCATTGGCACCCATAAAGACGGTGGCAGTATCCTGAATCAGCCATTGGTCATTTCACACTTTAGTCCATTTGAATGTTAACCCTCAGTCTCGCATTCTACAGAGATATGCTAACTGGGGGATACGTTTCGGCATTTTGTTGTATGCCACAATCTTTCAAGTTGTTACACTTTATAGTTTCTTTTTCTGGTGGACTGGTCACACTTATGGCATCAAATTTGAGATTTTACAATCATAGAAATCAGATTGTGTTCGCTTTGTGCAAGGGCAGTTCTACTAACACAATTTTGCGTATTAGATTTCTAAATGCTGAACAGTGTGATGCAGTTTTAATTTTCTACCTTCTCATTCTTTCTTGTTTTATCTTTGTTGTAGAATAAGAGATTCATTCTTATGTTATCCAAAGCATTCAATCACAGTGCCAAAAAATATTATAGTAGATAAAGGCAGCTGGCATGATGTAGATCACATGACCCCTCAAGTGTTGATTGGTCTCTACAGCTATTATGTTAGCAACATATGCCCAGTATGCCTCAAGACATAAGAAGTGTCCTTTACGTTATAATGATTTGACAATCTACACGCAATTCAAGAAACATTGGATGACATCAATGTGTTTATAACATTAACAATAGAGAACATTACTACCAGTAACAAAACTGATTGCTTAAGATAACATCAATGACAAATGTATGCCATTTGTATATACATATTTTATCTCCAAAACAATTGTGAATCTGTCTATCAACTGTATCTTTCAATAGCTTCATAGAAATTAACATGTTGTTTGCAATTGAAACGTCTATGATTATTTGCCATGGTTGAATATAATTCTGAATTGTATTTGTTTATTTGCTTTCTACTAGAATCACCAGCACCACCGGATGACAATAAGTACAAATTAATAGTGCCTGTTAGAGTTGTTAGTGCTCCTGTTGCGGCTTTCATTGCTAATGGCTATGGTATAGCAGTGTATTATTACAAGACAAAGAAGAGATCAAAAGGTAAGTAGACCTAAAAGCAGTCTAGTTGTACAATACTATATGTTAAACAATAAAAGGTCAAAGTTATGCGTTATATCAACAGAAAAGGTCAAATGGAGAAAATGGCCTTATATGGGAACATATTAGGCAAGAGAGATAAGGGAAGACAGAACAACATGCATGTTGGCCCTAGGCAACAAATGCTAGTATAAGTAGAAACAGGTTAATGAAAATATCAGAAGATAAATGATTGAAACTCCAATCAAAGCACCAGGAGAAACAAAAATAAGAGAACTATATTAGAATTTCATTTCTGCCTGCATTTGTTGCTTAATACAAAGATTGGTAAATCTTGATCTTTGAATCTGTCACCAACTTATGCAAACTCATAAGATGTAATTCACACTAGAATAATCTTTAATAAAGAAATGCATTCTGGAACAGACAGTGAACATGCATATATTCCTCTATAAATAATCAAATGGGTGTAGAAAATTACTGGTATAAGATGGTCAAATGCTCATCTCCTGCTGAGCTTAAGAGAATTACTGAGAATGTGAGACGGTAGGTCGGATATGATCGGAAGACTTTTCACCAATGTTTTGCTTATTTGACATAATGGTTGAATGAAGATGGTTAAAGTTAGTTAATGTCTTGAAACATCCAAACATACCCATGTCCGCAAAACGACAGATAATAAACAGCATATTCACACCAACCCTATGCTACGAATCTCAAACCTGGACTTTATCCAAATTACACCATTGCAAAATCAACACCTGCGAAATGAGATGCCTGAGGAGAGCTGCCAACTTAACAATCCGAGACTGAGTAAGAAATGCTACTATCAGACAGACTGTGGGATCAACACCTTGTGCCACATTTATTGAAAGACAGAAGATCAAGTGGTTTGGCCATGTCGTTAGAATGCAACATCAGCAACTACCATCACTGGCCTTACATCAAAGATCATCTGCGACGAGACCACGAGGACGTCCAAGAAGAAAATGGATTGACGACATCAGAGACATTGTACAACCACACAGAATGACACTATCCAGTGCCGTCCACCGGGCACTGGAACGCAAATTATTCCTCCCCACGACGCTTGACGGCAGAAGTGGAAGATGATAATGATGATGATGATGAATGTCCTTCACAGGATATTGCAGTCAACCCCATCATTTATTGGCTATTTGTGATGTTCTAGCTAGACAATTTTAGTTCACTACTTTGTCATGGCTTTCTGAAGACAACATGATAGTTAACTATGACAACCATTATGTAACCTAGCCATTTACTCTCAGACCAAAGTTTGTGTGTTGTGCATGTAGCATCATCAGAGTTGGAAATATCCTTGACTGAGTAATGTATGCCTGTCACATGTTGTTTCTTGCCTGTGAAGACTCACTTGTAGACATTACCCTTGATTCAGACAACACACAGTGAAACCATAAGACATAAATCAACCGTATATGAGTGCCACAAGTATGTCTGTGAATGAAACAGCTGGAAACACGGAGAACTAGTAGTTGGATTCTTCAGCATGATAATATGCCAGCACTTCAATCACTATTGGTAAATCAGTGCCTTGCAACATAGAATGACATTTGTTTTATACAGTAACATATTCTGGGAACATCTTAAAGTGTATATATATATATATATATATATATATATATATATATATATATATATATATATATATATATAATATATATATATATTATATATATATATACATATATATGTGTGTGTGTGTGCGTGCGTGTGTGGTTGTTTTTTTTTTTTTTTATTGTTTGAGAATTGTTTCATTTAAGTTTTGTGTTTTCAGTTGGTCACAGATTACTGCAAATGTAGTTTGTGTGGGTGGGAGGGTAGATGAGAGATGCATGTGTTGATGGGTGGGTGGGTGATGTGTGGGTGTGAGTGGGTGGATGTGTGTGAGAGATGAGTGCATGAGTGGGGGATGTGTGTGTGGGTGGGAAGGCGGATGTGTGTGGGTGGGGTATATGTGGGTGGTGGGGTGTGTGTGGGTTGTTGGTGTGTGTTTTTGGATGAGGAATGTGTTGGTGGGTGTGTGTGAGTGTATGGGTGGTGAGATGTGTAGTTAAGGGATGTGTGATTGGGGATTGGAGATCGGGGAAGGGGGGTGGTTGGCAAGTATGTGGGTGGAGGATGTGTGGGAGGGTGAGTATGTGTAGGTTGGGGGTGGGTGGGGGATGTATGTGTGTGTGGGTGCAGGATGTGTGGGTGGGGGAGATTGTGTGGATGGGGGAGATTGTGTGGGTGGGGGAGATTGTGTGGGTGGGTGATGTGTGTAAGTGGGTGATGTGTGGGTGGGTGCGGGTTTTGTGTGTGGGTAGATGCGGGATATGTGTGTGTGGGTGTTGGATATGTGGTTGGGGGATGTGTGTTTGGCTGAGTGATTTGTGGTGTGTGGGTGGGTGGTGGAGGATATGTGGGTGGGTGAGTGTTGGTAGGTTATGGGATGGGTGGAGGATGTGTGCGTGTGGATGGGGAGATGTGTGAAGGTGGGTATGGATGGGTGGATGCATGCATTTGTGCCTGGGTTTGTGTGTGGGTGGGTGGGGGATGTGTGTGGGGGGATTGTTGTGGGTGGGAGGTGTGTGTGTGTGGATGGGGAGCTGGTGTATGTGGGATGTGTGTGTTGGGGGATGGGTGGATGGATGGGGGCATGTATGTGCCTGTGGGTATATGTGTGGTTTGGTGGTGGATGTGTGTGTGGGGGACACGCGGATGGATAGGGGATGGGTGGGTGGGTGGGGGATTTGTCTCATAACATGGTAACATGCATTGTTTATGTTCACAACATTCATTTGACAATGTTTTTTTTTTCCTATGTGAATGCACTATGCACTGATGAACGACAGATGAGTGATTGGAAGGGCCGAATGTAAGATGGGCCTGTGTGCCCAATTTGTTACCCTTCGAAAATAAAGTTCGTTCGTTCGTTCTTCGCTTTCACATTATTCTTTGATATGTTTTTTTTTTCTTTTTCTTTTTTATCTAGCTGTTTCAAATCATGGAACAAACGAAAACGCAAGTAAAGCAGATACAAGTGAACACCATAAGAATGATAGGTAAATTATCAGTTCTTGATTTA